>CAJRAV010000023.1:0-31858 GCA_907165065.1 Caprimulgus europaeus
GGCAGCGTTCATTCGCAGTTTCAGAGCCCTGCAGGGCTCTCTCGGCAGTGTGGCTCCCAGTGAACGAAAACGCTCCTGGCGCCAGGCAAAGGACTGAGGCCCGAGTTGAATGGGGCTATTAAGTGCGTGGGCGGTTGGAGAAAAGATCCAGCAGCAGCTTTCAAGCCTGGCTCCTTTGGCCTTGGAGCAGGCAGCGTTCATACGCAGTTTCAGAGCCCTGCCGGGCTCTCTCGGCAGTGTGGCTCCTGGGAACGAAAACGCTCCTGGCAAGCCAGGCAAAGGACTGAGGCCCGAGTTGATTGGGGCTATAAGTGCGTGGGCGGTTGGAGAAAAGATCCAGCAGCAGCTTTCAAGCCTGGCTCCTTTGGCCTTGGAGCAGGCAGCGTTCATTCGCAGTTTCAGAGCCCTGCCGGGCTCTCTCGGCAGTGTGGCTCCGGGGAACGAAAACGCTCCTGGCAAGCCAGGCAAAGGACTGAGGCCCGAGTTGATTGGGCTATAAGTGCGTGGGCGGTTGGAGAAAAGATCCAGCAGCAGCTTTCAAGCCTGGCTCCTTTGGCCTTGGAGCAGGCAGCGTTCATTCGCAGTTTCAGAGCCCTGCCGGGCTCTCTCGGCAGTGTGGCTTCCCGGGGAACGAAAACGCTCCTGGCAAGCCAGGCAAAGGACTGAGGCCCGAGTTGAATGGGGCTATAAGTGCGTGGGCGGTTGGAGAAAAGATCCAGCAGCAGCTTTCAAGCCTGGCTCCTTTGGCCTTGGAGCAGGCAGCGTTCATCGCAGTTTCAGAGCCCTGCCGGGCTCTCTCGGCAGTGTGGCTCCCGGGGAACGAAAACGCTCCTGGCAAGCCAGGCAAAGGACTGAGGCCCGAGTTGAATGGGGCTATAAGTGCGTGGGCGGTTGGAGAAAAGATCCAGCAGCAGCTTTCAAGCCTGGCTCCTTTGGCCTTGGAGCAGGCAGCGTTCATTCGCAGTTTCAGAGCCCTGCCGGGCTCTCTAGGCAGTGTGGTTCCCTGGGAACGAAAACGCTCCTGGCAAGCCAGGCAAAGGACTGAGGCCCGAGTTGAATGGGGCTATAAGTGCGTGGGCGTTTGGAGAAAAGATCCAGCAGCAGCTTTCAAGCCTGGCTCCTTTGGCCTTGGAGCAGGCAGCGTTCATTCGCAGTTTCAGAGCCCTGCCGGGCTCTCTCGGCAGTGTGGTCCCGGGAACGAAAACGCTCCTGGCAA
Source organism: Caprimulgus europaeus (assembly GCA_907165065.1). Next base: position 1,217 of record CAJRAV010000023.1, read on the forward strand.
GCCAGGCAAAGGACTGAGGCCCGAGTTGATTGGGGCTATAAGTGCGTGGGCGTTGGAGAAAAGATCCAGCAGCAGCTTTCAAGCCTGGCTCCTTTGGCCTTGGAGCAGGCAGCGTTCATTCGCAGTTTCAGAGCCCTGCCGGGCTCTCTCGGCAGTGTGGTTCCCGTGGAACGAAAACGCTCCTGGCAAGCCAGGCAAAGGACTGAGGCCCGAGTTGAATGGGGCTATAAGTGCGTGGGCGTTGGAGAAAAGATCCAGCAGCAGCTTCAAGCCTGGCTCCTTTGGCCTTGGAGCAGGCAGCGTTCATTCGCAGTTTCAGAGCCCTGCCAGGGCTCTCTCGGCAGTGTGGCTCCCTGGGGAACGAAAACGCTCCTGGCAAGCCAGGCAAAGGACTGAGGCCCGAGTTGAATGGGGCTATAAGTGCGTGGGCGGTTGGAGAAAAGATCCAGCAGCAGCTTTCAAGCCTGGCTCCTTTGGCCTTGGAGCAGGCAGCGTTCATTCGCAGTTTCAGAGCCCTGCCGGGCTCTCTCGGCAGTTTGGTTCCCAGGGAACGAAAACTCTCCTGGCGAGCCAGGCAAAGGACTGAGGCCCGAGTTGAATGGGGCTATAAGTGCGTGGGCGGTTGGAGAAAAGATCCAGCAGCAGCTTTCAAGCCTGCTCCTTTGGCCTTGGAGCAGGCAGCGTTCATTCGCAGTTTCAGAGCCCTGCCGGGCTCTCTCGGCAGTGTGGTTCTCGGGGAACGAAAACGCTCCTGGCGAGCCAGGCAAAGGACTGAGGGCCCGAGTTGAATGGGGCTATAAGTGCGTGGGCGTTGGAGAAAAGATCCAGCAGCAGCTTTCAAGCCTGGCTCCTTTGGCCTTGGAGCAGGCAGCGTTCATTCGCAGTTTCAGAGCCCTGCCGGGCTCTCTCGGCAGTGTGGTTCCCGGGGAACGAAAACGCTCCTGGCGAGCCAGGCAAAGGACTGAGGCCCGAGTTGAATGGGGCTATAAGTGCGTGGGCGGGTTGAGAAAAGATCCAGCAGCAGCTTTCAAGCCTGGCTCCCTTTGGCCTTGGAGCAGGCAGCGTTCATTCGCAGTTTCAGAGCCCTGCCGGGCTCTCTCGGCAGTGTGGCTCCCGGGGAACGAAAACGCTCCTGGGAAGCCAGGCAAAGGACTGAGGCCCGAGTTGATTGGGGCTATAAGTGCGTGGGCGGTTGGAGAAAAGATCCAGCAGCAGCTTTCAAGCCTGGCTCCTTTGGCCTTGGAGCAGGCAGCGTTCATTCGCAGTTTCAGAGCCCTGCCGGGCTCTCTCGGCAGTGTGGCTCCCGGGGAACGAAAACGCTCCTGGCGAGCCAGGCAAAGGACTGAGGCCCGAGTTGAATTGGGGCTATAAGTGCGTGGGCGGTTGGAGAAAAGATCCAGCAGCAGCTTTCAAGCCTGGCTCCTTTGGCCTTGGAGCAGGCAGCGTTCATTCGCAGTTTCAGAGCCCTGCCGGGCTCTCTCGGCAGTGTGGCTCCTGGGGAACGAAAACGCTCCTGGCAAGCCAGGCAAAGGACTGAGGCCCGAGTTGAATGGGGCTTTAAGTGCGTGGGCGGTTGGAGAAAAGATCCAGCAGCAGCTTTCAAGCCTGGCTCCTTTGGCCTTGGAGCAGGCAGCGTTCATTCGCAGTTTCAGAGCCCTGCCGGGCTCTCTCGGCAGTGTGGCTCCCAGGGGAACGAAAACGCTCCTGGCAAGCCAGGCAAAGGACTGAGGCCCGAGTTGAATGGGGCTATAAGTGCATGGCAGGTTGGAGAAAAGATCCAGCAGCAGCTTTCAAGCCTGGCTCCTTTGGCCTTGGAGCAGGCAGCGTTCATTCGCAGTTTCAGAGCCCTGCCGGGCTCTCTCGGCAGTGTGGCTCCCAGGGAACGAAAACGCTCCTGGCAAGCCAGGCAAAGGACTGAGGCCCGAGTTGATTGGGGCTATAAGTGCGTGACCAGAGGGAGAAAAGATCCAGCAGCAGCTTTCAAGCCTGGCTCCTTTGGCCTTGGAGCAGGCAGCGTTCATTCGCAGTTTCAGAGCCCTGCCGGGCTCTCTCGGCAGTGTGGCTCCCGGGGAACGAAAACGCTCCTGGCAAGCCAGGCAAAGGACTGAGGCCCGAGTTGAATGGGGCTATAAGTGCGTGGGCGGTTGGAGAAAAGATCCAGCAGCAGCTTTCAAGCCTGGCTCCTTTGGCCTTGGAGCAGGCAGCGTTCATTCGCAGTTTCAGAGCCCTGCCGGGCTCTCTCGGCAGTGTGGCTCTCGGTGAACGAAAACGCTCCTGGCAAGCCAGGCAAAGGACTGAGGCCCGAGTTGAATGGGGCTATAAGTGCGTGACCAGAGGGAGAAAAGATCCAGCAGCAGCTTTCAAGCCTGGCTCCTTTGGCCTTGGAGCAGGCAGCGTTCATTCGCAGTTTCAGAGCCCTGCCGGGCTCTCTCGGCAGTGTGGTTCCCGGGGAACGAAAACGCTCCTGGCAAGCCAGGCAAAGGACTGAGGCCCGAGTTGAATGGGGCTATAAGTGCGTGGGCGGTTGGAGAAAAGATCCAGCAGCAGCTTTCAAGCCTGGCTCCTTTGGCCTTGGAGCAGGCAGCGTTCATTCGCAGTTTTAGAGCCCTGCCGGGCTCTCTCGGCAGTGTGGTTCCCGGTGAACGAAAACGCTCCTGGCAAGCCAGGCAAAGGACTGAGGCCCGAGTTGAATGGGGCTATAAGTGCGTGGGCGGTTGGAGAAAAGATCCAGCAGCAGCTTTCAAGCCTGGCTCCTTTGGCCTTGGAGCAGGCAGCGTTCATTCGCAGTTTCAGAGCCCTGCCGGGCTCTCCTGGCAGTGTGGCTCCCGGGGAACGAAAACGCTCCTGGCAAGCCAGGCAAAGGACTGAGGCCCGAGTTGAATGGGGCTATAAGTGCGTGGGCGGTTGGAGAAAAGATCCAGCAGCAGCTTTCAAGCCTGGCTCCTTTGGCCTTGGAGCAGGCAGCGTTCATTCGCAGTTTCAGAGCCCTGCCGGGCTCTCTCGGCAGTTTGGTTCCCGGGGAACGAAAACGCTCCTGGCAAGCCAGGCAAAGGACTGAGGCCCGAGTTGAATGGGGCTATAAGTGCGTGGGCGTTGGAGAAAAGATCCAGCAGCAGCTTTCAAGCCTGGCTCCTTTGGCCTTGGAGCAGGCAGCGTTCATTCGCAGTTTCAGAGCCCTGCCGGGCTCTCTCGGCAGTGTGGTTCCCGGGGAACGAAAACGCTCCTGGCGAGCCAGGCAAAGGACTGAGGCCCGAGTTGAATGGGGCTATAAGTGCGTGGGCAGAGGGAGAAAAGATCCAGCAGCAGCTTTCAAGCCTGGCTCCTTTGGCCTTGGAGCAGGCAGCGTTCATTCGCAGTTTCAGAGCCCTGCCGGGCTCTCTCGGCAGTGTGGCTCCCGGGGAACGAAAACGCTCCTGGCAAGCCAGGCAAAGGACTGAGGCCCGAGTTGAATGGGGCTATAAGTGCGTGGGCGGTGGGAGAAAAGATCCAGCAGCAGCTTTCAAGCCTGGCTCCTTTGGCCTTGGAGCAGGCAGCGTTCATTCGCAGTTTCAGAGCCCTGCCGGGCTCTCTCGGCAGTGTGGCTCCCGGGGAACGAAAACGCTCCTGGCAAGCCAGGCAAAGGACTGAGGCCCGAGTTGAATGGGGCTATAAGTGCGTGGGCGGTTGGAGAAAAGATCCAGCAGCAGCTTTCAAGCCTGGCTCCTTTGGCCTTGGAGCAGGCAGCGTTCATTCGCAGTTTCAGAGCCCTGCCGGGCTCTCTCGGCAGTGTGGCTCCGGGGAACGAAAACGCTCCTGGCAAGCCAGGCAAAGGACTGAGGCCCGAGTTGAATGGGGCTATAAGTGCGTGGGCGGTTGGAGAAAAGATCCAGCAGCAGCTTTCAAGCCTGGCTCCTTTGGCCTTGGAGCAGGCAGCGTTCATTCGCAGTTTCAGAGCCCTGCCGGGCTCTCTCGGCAGTGTGGCTCCCTTGGGAACGAAAACGCTCCTGGCAAGCCAGGCAAAGGACTGAGGCCCGAGTTGAATTGGGCCATAAGTGCGAGGGGGTTGGAGAAAAGATCCAGCAGCAGCTTTCAAGCCTGGCTCCTTTGGCCTTGGAGCAGGCAGCGTTCATTCGCAGTTCAGAGCCCTGCCGGGCTCTCTCGGCAGTGTGGCCCCCGGGGAACGAAAACGCTCCTGGCAAGCCAGGCAAAGGACTGAGGCCCGAGTTGAATGGGGCTATAAGTGCGTGGGCGGTTGGAGAAAAGATCCAGCAGCAGCTTTCAAGCCTGGCTCCTTTGGCCTTGGAGCAGGCAGCGTTCATTCGCAGTTTCAGAGCCCTGCCGGGCTCTCTCGGCAGTGTGGATCCGGGGAACGAAAACGCTCCTGGCAAGCCAGGCAAAGGACTGAGGCCCGAGTTGAATGGGGCTATAAGTGCGTGGGCGGTTGGAGAAAAGATCCAGCAGCAGCTTTCAAGCCTGGCTCCTTTGGCCTTGGAGCAGGCAGCGTTCATTCGCAGTTTCAGAGCCCTGCCGGGCTCTCTCGGCAGTGTGGCTCCCGGGGAACGAAAACGCTCCTGGCAAGCCAGGCAAAGGACTGAGGCCCGAGTTGAATGGGGCTATAAGTGCGTGGGCGGTTGGAGAAAAGATCCAGCAGCAGCTTTCAAGCCTGGCTCCTTTGGCCTTGGAGCAGGCAGCGTTCATTCGCAGTTTCAGAGCCCTGCCGGGCTCTCTCGGCAGGGTGGCTCCGGGGAACGAAAACGCTCCTGGCAAGCCAGGCAAAGGACTGAGGCCCGAGTTGAATGGGGCTATAAGTGCGTGGGCGGTTGGAGAAAAGATCCAGCAGCAGCTTTCAAGCCTGGCTCCTTTGGCCTTGGAGCAGGCAGCGTTCATTCGCAGTTTCAGAGCCCTGCCGGGCTCTCTCGGCAGTGTGGCTCCCTGGGGAACGAAAACGCTCCTGGCAAGCCAGGCAAAGGACTGAGGCCCGAGTTGAATGGGGCTATAAGTGCGTGGGCGGATGGAGAAAAGATCCAGCAGCAGCTTTCAAGCCTGGCTCCTTTGGCCTTGGAGCAGGCAGCGTTCATTCGCAGTTTCAGAGCCCTGCCGGGCTCTCTCGGCAGTGTGGCTCCCGGGAACGAAAACGCTCCTGGCGAGCCAGGCAAAGGACTGAGGCCCGAGTTGAATGGGGCTATAAGTGCGTGGGCGGTTGGAGAAAAGATCCAGCAGCAGCTTTCAAGCCTGGCTCCTTTGGCCTTGGAGCAGGCAGCGTTCATTCGCAGTTTCAGAGCCCTGCCGGGCTCTCTCGGCAGTGTGGCTCCCAGGGGAACGAAAACGCTCCTGGCAAGCCAGGCAAAGGACTGAGGCCCGAGTTGATTGGGGCTATAAGTGCGTGGGCCGTTGGAGAAAAGATCCAGCAGCAGCTTTCAAGCCTGGCTCCTTTGGCCTTGGAGCAGGCAGCGTTCATTCGCAGTTTCAGAGCCCTGCCGGGCTCTCTCGGCAGTGTGGTTCCCAGGGAACGAAAACGCTCCTGGCAAGCCAGGCAAAGGACTGAGGCCCGAGTTGAATGGGGCTATAAGTGCGTGGGCGGTTGGAGAAAAGATCCAGCAGCAGCTTTCAAGCCTGGCTCCTTTGGCCTTGGAGCAGGCAGCGTTCATTCGCAGTTTCAGAGCCCTGCCGGGCTCTCTCGGCAGTGTGGCTCCAGGGGAACGAAAACGCTCCTGGCAAGCCAGGCAAAGGACTGAGGCCCGAGTTGAATGGGGCTATAAGTGCGTGGGCGGTTGGAGAAAAGATCCAGCAGCAGCTTTCAAGCCTGGCTCCTTTGGCCTTGGAGCAGGCAGCGTTCATTCGCAGTTTCAGAGCCCTGCCGGGCTCTCTCGGCAGTGTGGCTCCCTGGGAACGAAAACGCTCCTGGCAAGCCAGGCAAAGGACTGAGGCCCGAGTTGAATGGGGCTATAAGTGCGTGGGCGGTTGGAGAAAAGATCCAGCAGCAGCTTTCAAGCCTGGCTCCTTTGGCCTTGGAGCAGGCAGCGTTCATTCGCAGTTTCAGAGCCCTGCCGGGCTCTCTCGGCAGTGTGGTTCCCGGGGAACGAAAACGCTCCTGGCAAGCCAGGCAAAGGACTGAGGCCCGAGTTGAATGGGGCTATAAGTGCGTGGGCGGTTGGAGAAAAGATCCAGCAGCAGCTTTCAAGCCTGGCTCCTTTGGCCTTGGAGCAGGCAGCGTTCATTCGCAGTTTCAGAGCCCTGCCGGGCTCTCTCGGCAGTGTGGCTCCCGGTGAACGAAAACGCTCCTGGCAAGCCAGGCAAAGGACTGAGGCCCGAGTTGATTGGGGCTATAAGTGCGTGGGCGGTAGGAGAAAAGATCCAGCAGCAGCTTTCAAGCCTGGCTCCTTTGGCCTTGGAGCAGGCAGCGTTCATTCGCAGTTTCAGAGCCCTGCCGGGCTCTCTCGGCAGTGTGGCTCCCGGGGAACGAAAACGCTCCTGGCAAGCCAGGCAAAGGACTGAGGCCCGAGTTGAATGGGGCTATAAGTGCGTGGGCGGTTGGAGAAAAGATCCAGCAGCAGCTTTCAAGCCTGGCTCCTTTGGCCTTGGAGCAGGCAGCGTTCATTCGCAGTTTCAGAGCCCTGCCGGGCTCTCTCGGCAGTGTGGCTTCCCGGGGAACGAAAACGCTCCTGGCAAGCCAGGCAAAGGACTGAGGCCCGAGTTGAATGGGGCTATAAGTGCGTGGGCGGTTGGAGAAAAGATCCAGCAGCAGCTTTCAAGCCTGGCTCCTTTGGCCTTGGAGCAGGCAGCGTTCATTCGCAGTTTCAGAGCCCTGCCGGGCTCTCTCGGCAGTGTGGCTCCGGGGAACGAAAACGCTCCTGGCAAGCCAGGCAAAGGACTGAGGCCCGAGTTGATTGGGGCTATAAGTGCGTGGGCGGTAGGAGAAAAGATCCAGCAGCAGCTTTCAAGCCTGGCTCCTTTGGCCTTGGAGCAGGCAGCGTTCATTCGCAGTTTCAGAGCCCTGCCGGGCTCTCTCGGCAGTGTGGCTCTCGGGGAACGAAAACGCTCCTGGCAAGCCAGGCAAAGGACTGAGGCCCGAGTTGATTGGGGCTATAAGTGCGTGGGCGGTTGGAGAAAAGATCCAGCAGCAGCTTTCAAGCCTGGCTCCTTTGGCCTTGGAGCAGGCAGCGTTCATTCGCAGTTTCAGAGCCCTGCCGGGCTCTCTCGGCAGTGTGGCTCCCGGGGAACGAAAACGCTCCTGGCAAGCCAGGCAAAGGACTGAGGCCCGAGTTGAATGGGGCTATAAGTGCGTGGGCGGTAGGAGAAAAGATCCAGCAGCAGCTTTCAAGCCTGGCTCCTTTGGCCTTGGAGCAGGCAGCGTTCATTCGCAGTTTCAGAGCCCTGCCGGGCTCTCTCGGCAGTGTGGCTCTCGGGGAACGAAAACGCTCCTGGCAAGCCAGGCAAAGGACTGAGGCCCGAGTTGATTGGGGCTATAAGTGCGTGGGCGGTTGGAGAAAAGATCCAGCAGCAGCTTTCAAGCCTGGCTCCTTTGGCCTTGGAGCAGGCAGCGTTCATTCGCAGTTTCAGAGCCCTGCCGGGCTCTCTCGGCAGTGTGGCTCCCGGGGAACGAAAACGCTCCTGGCAAGCCAGGCAAAGGACTGAGGCCCGAGTTGATTGGGGCTATAAGTGCGTGGGCTGTTGGAGAAAAGATCCAGCAGCAGCTTTCAAGCCTGGCTCCTTTGGCCTTGGAGCAGGCAGCGTTCATTCGCAGTTTCAGAGCCCTGCCGGGCTCTCTCGGCAGTGTGGCTCCCGGGGAACGAAAACGCTCCTGGCAAGCCAGGCAAAGGACTGAGGCCCGAGTTGAATGGGGCTATAAGTGCGTGGGCTGTTGGAGAAAAGATCCAGCAGCAGCTTTCAAGCCTGGCTCCTTTGGCCTTGGAGCAGGCAGCGTTCATTCGCAGTTTCAGAGCCCTGCCGGGCTCTCTCGGCAGTGTGGATCCCGGGGAACGAAAACGCTCCTGGCAAGCCAGGCAAAGGACTGAGGCCCGAGTTGATTGGGGCTATAAGTGCGTGACCAGAGGGAGAAAAGATCCAGCAGCAGCTTTCAAGCCTGGCTCCTTTGGCCTTGGAGCAGGCAGCGTTCATTCGCAGTTTCAGAGCCCTGCCGGGCTCTCTCGGCAGTGTGGCTCCGGGGAACGAAAACGCTCCTGGCAAGCCAGGCAAAGGACTGAGGCCCGAGTTGAATGGGGCTATAAGTGCGTGGGCGGTTGGAGAAAAGATCCAGCAGCAGCTTTCAAGCCTGGCTCCTTTGGCCTTGGAGCAGGCAGCGTTCATTCGCAGTTTCAGAGCCCTGCCGGGCTCTCTCGGCAGTGTGGTTCCCGGGGAACGAAAACGCTCCTGGCAAGCCAGGCAAAGGACTGAGGCCCGAGTTGAATGGGGCTATAAGTGCGTGGACGGTTGGAGAAAAGATCCAGCAGCAGCTTTCAAGCCTGGCTCCTTTGGCCTTGGAGCAGGCAGCGTTCATTCGCAGTTTCAGAGCCCTGCCGGGCTCTCTCGGCAGTGTGGTTCCTGGGGAACGAAAACGCTCCTGGCGAGCCAGGCAAAGGACTGAGGCCCGAGTTGAATGGGGCTATAAGTGCGTGGGCTGTTGGAGAAAAGATCCAGCAGCAGCTTTCAAGCCTGGCTCCTTTGGCCTTGGAGCAGGCAGCGTTCATTCGCAGTTTCAGAGCCCTGCCGGGCTCTCTCGGCAGTGTGGCTCTCGGGGAACGAAAACGCTCCTGGCAAGCCAGGCAAAGGACTGAGGCCCGAGTTGATTGGGGCTATAAGTGCGTGGGCGGTTGGAGAAAAGATCCAGCAGCAGCTTTCAAGCCTGGCTCCTTTGGCCTTGGAGCAGGCAGCGTTCATTCGCAGTTTCAGAGCCCTGCCGGGCTCTCTGGGCAGTGTGGTTCCCGGGGAACGAAAACGCTCCTGGCGAGCCAGGCAAAGGACTGAGGCCCGAGTTGAATGGGGCTATAAGTGCATGGCAGGTTGGAGAAAAGATCCAGCAGCAGCTTTCAAGCCTGGCTCCTTTGGCCTTGGAGCAGGCAGCGTTCATTCGCAGTTTCAGAGCCCTGCCGGGCTCTCTCGGCAGTGTGGTTCCCGGGGAACGAAAACGCTCCTGGCGAGCCAGGCAAAGGACTGAGGCCCGAGTTGAATGGGGCTATAAGTGCGTGACCAGAGGGAGAAAAGATCCAGCAGCAGCTTTCAAGCCTGGCTCCTTTGGCCTTGGAGCAGGCAGCGTTCATTCGCAGTTTCAGAGCCCTGCCGGGCTCTCTCGGCAGTGTGGCTCCGGGGAACGAAAACGCTCCTGGCAAGCCAGGCAAAGGACTGAGGCCCGAGTTGATTGGGGCTATAAGTGCGTGGGCGGTTGGAGAAAAGATCCAGCAGCAGCTTTCAAGCCTGGCTCCTTTGGCCTTGGAGCAGGCAGCGTTCATTCGCAGTTTCAGAGCCCCTGCCGGGCTCTCTCGGCAGTGTGGTTCCCAGGGAACGAAAACGCTCCTGGCAAGCCAGGCAAAGGACTGAGGCCTGAGTTGATTGGGGCTATAAGTGCGTGGGCGGTAGGAGAAAAGATCCAGCAGCAGCTTTCAAGCCTGGCTCCTTTGGCCTTGGAGCAGGCAGCGTTCATTCGCAGTTTCAGAGCCCTGCAGGGCTCTCTCGGCAGTGTGGCTCCCAGGGAACGAAAACGCTCCTGGCAAGCCAGGCAAAGGACTGAGGCCCGAGTTGATTGGGGCTATAAGTGCGTGGGCGGTTGGAGAAAAGATCCAGCAGCAGCTTTCAAGCCTGGCTCCTTTGGCCTTGGAGCAGGCAGCGTTCATTCGCAGTTTCAGAGCCCTGCCGGGCTCTCTCGGCAGTGTGGCTCCCAGGGGAACGAAAACGCTCCTGGCAAGCCAGGCAAAGGACTGAGGCCCGAGTTGAATGGGGCTATAAGTGCGTGGGCGGTTGGAGAAAAGATCCAGCAGCAGCTTTCAAGCCTGGCTCCTTTGGCCTTGGAGCAGGCAGCGTTCATTCGCAGTTTCAGAGCCCTGCCGGGCTCTCTCGGCAGTGTGGCTTCCCGGGGAACGAAAACGCTCCTGGCAAGCCAGGCAAAGGACTGAGGCCCGAGTTGATTGGGGCTATAAGTGCGTGGGCGGTTGGAGAAAAGATCCAGCAGCAGCTTTCAAGCCTGGCTCCTTTGGCCTTGGAGCAGGCAGCGTTCATTCGCAGTTTCAGAGCCCTGCCGGGCTCTCTCGGCAGTGTGGCTCCCGGGGAACGAAAACGCTCCTGGCGAGCCAGGCAAAGGACTGAGGCCCGAGTTGATTGGGCTATAAGTGCGTGGGCGGTTGGAGAAAAGATCCAGCAGCAGCTTTCAAGCCTGGCTCCTTTGGCCTTGGAGCAGGCAGCGTTCATTCGCAGTTCAGAGCCCTGCCGGGCTCTCTCGGCAGTGTGGCTCCCGGGGAACGAAAACGCTCCTGGCGAGCCAGGCAAAGGACTGAGGCCCGAGTTGAATGGGGCTATAAGTGCGTGGGCGGTTGGAGAAAAGATCCAGCAGCAGCTTTCAAGCCTGGCTCCTTTGGCCTTGGAGCAGGCAGCGTTCATTCGCAGTTTCAGAGCCCTGCCGGGCTCTCTCGGCAGTGTGGCTCCCGGGGAACGAAAACGCTCCTGGCAAGCCAGGCAAAGGACTGAGGCCCGAGTTGAATGGGGCTATAAGTGCGTGGGCGGTTGGAGAAAAGATCCAGCAGCAGCTTTCAAGCCTGGCTCCTTTGGCCTTGGAGCAGGCAGCGTTCATTCGCAGTTTCAGAGCCCTGCCGGGCTCTCTCGGCAGTGTGGCTCCCGGGGAACGAAAACGCTCCTGGCAAGCCAGGCAAAGGACTGAGGCCCGAGTTGAATGGGGCTATAAGTGCGTGGGCGGTTGGAGAAAAGATCCAGCAGCAGCTTTCAAGCCTGGCTCCTTTGGCCTTGGAGCAGGCAGCGTTCATTCGCAGTTTCAGAGCCCTGCCGGGCTCTCTCGGCAGTGTGGCTCCTGGGGGACGAAAACGCTCCTGGCAAGCCAGGCAAAGGACTGAGGCCCGAGGTGAATGGGGCTATAAGTGCGTGGGCGGTAGGAGAAAAGATCCAGCAGCAGCTTTCAAGCCTGGCTCCTTTGGCCTTGGAGCAGGCAGCGTTCATTCGCAGTTTCAGAGCCCTGCCGGGCTCTCTCGGCAGTGTGGTTCCTGGGGAACGAAAACGCTCCTGGCAAGCCAGGCAAAGGACTGAGGCCCGAGTTGATTGGGGCTATAAGTGCGTGGGCGGTTGGAGAAAAGATCCAGCAGCAGCTTTCAAGCCTGGCTCCTTTGGCCTTGGAGCAGGCAGCGTTCATTCGCAGTTTCAGAGCCCTGCCGGGCTCTCTCGGCAGTTTGGCTCCCGGGGAACGAAAACGCTCCTGGCAAGCCAGGCAAAGGACTGAGGCCCGAGTTGAATGGGGCTATAAGTGCGTGGGCGGTAGGAGAAAAGATCCAGCAGCAGCTTTCAAGCCTGGCTCCTTTGGCCTTGGAGCAGGCAGCGTTCATTCGCAGTTTCAGAGCCCTTCCGGGCTCTCTCGGCAGTGTAGCTCCCGGGGAACGAAAACGCTCCTGGCAAGCCAGGCAAAGGACTGAGGCCCGAGTTGAATGGGGCTATAAGTGCGTGGGTGGTTGGAGAAAAGATCCAGCAGCAGCTTTCAAGCCTGGCTCCTTTGGCCTTGGAGCAGGCAGCGTTCATTCGCAGTTTCAGAGCCCTGCCGGGCTCTCTCGGCAGTGTGGCTCCCAGGGAACGAAAACGCTCCTGGCAAGCCAGGCAAAGGACTGAGGCCCGAGTTGAATGGGGCTATAAGTGCGTGGGCGGTAGGAGAAAAGATCCAGCAGCAGCTTTCAAGCCTGGCTCCTTTGGCCTTGGAGCAGGCAGCGTTCATTCGCAGTTTCAGAGCCCTGCCGGGCTCTCTCGGCAGTGTGGCTCTCAGGGAACAAAAACGCTCCTGGCAAGCCAGGCAAAGGACTGAGGCCTGAGTTGAATGGGGCTATAAGTGCGTGGGCGGTTGGAGAAAAGATCCAGCAGCAGCTTTCAAGCCTGGCTCCTTTGGCCTTGGAGCAGGCAGAGTTCATTCGCAGTTTCAGAGCCCTGCCGGGCTCTCTCGGCAGTGTGGTTCTCGGGGAACGAAAACGCTCCTGGCGAGCCAGGCAAAGGACTGAGGCCCGAGTTGAATGGGGCTATAAGTGCGTGGGCGGTTGGAGAAAAGATCCAGCAGCAGCTTTCAAGCCTGGCTCCTTTGGCCTTGGAGCAGGCAGCGTTCATTCGCAGTTTCAGAGCCCTGCCGGGCTCTCTTGGCAGTGTGGCTCCCAGGGAACGAAAACGCTCCTGGCAAGCCAGGCAAAGGACTGAGGCCCGAGTTGAATGGGGCTAAAAGTGCGTGGGTGGTTGGAGAAAAGATCCAGCAGCAGCTTTCAAGCCTGGCTCCTTTGGCCTTGGAGCAGGCAGCGTTCATTCGCAGTTTCAGAGCCCTGCCGGGCTCTCTCGGCAGTCTGGTTCCCGGGGAACGAAAACGCTCCTGGCAAGCCAGGCAAAGGACTGAGGCCCGAGTTGAATGGGGCTATAAGTGCGTGGGTGGTTGGAGAAAGTAGAAATAAGAAAAAACAAAAAGAGTAAAAACAGAATATAAAAAGAAAAAAGTAAAAAAGAAAAAACAGTAAAAAAGCAAAATAGAAAAAAAGAAAATAGAAAAAATAGAGGAAAAAAAATTAAAAGGTAAAAAAAAGAGAAAAGTAAAAGGATTAAAAAAAAGAAAATGTTAGAGAAAAAAAATAGTAAATTTAAAATGTTGAAAAAATCCCCTTTTTTTTCTTAAAATTATCTGTCCGAAAATATTCCGGTACTGATAAACGTCCGGCCGGAAACAGTGACCGTGAACTTTAGTTCCGGGGCTGCACTTTAGTTCCCTCCCAGAACAAGGGTTCCCCTAGGGACTTCTGGTGTGGAATTACGTTTCCACCTTAGAATTAAGAGTACCCCGAGGGATGTTCAGTCTGGAATTAGGGTTTTTCTCCCCTGGAACTAGGGGTACTCGCAGGGACTTCCAGGCTACAATTAGGGTTCCACACCAAAACCAGGGGTACTCCCAAGGACTTTGTTGTGGAACCAGGGTCTCTGTTTGCAACCATCTCTCGTTTGCAACATCTCATTTTTTGTCTCCTTGTCCCACATTTCTTCTCTTTGTCCCTCTGTCTTTCCTCCTGCTTTCCTCTTCTCTCTTTTTCCTTTGGTCCTGCTGCCTTTGGGCTGCTGTGAGGCTGGGTTGATGGTTCCCCAATCCTGATTGGCTCCAGTAGTGGGTTGGGGCAGCCCCAGGTGGGACTCGTGAGCTGATGATGGGGCTGAGCCCAGAGCTGACAAAGGCTGGAGTGGGGATGGGCTGGAGCAGCCCCAGGTGGGACTCGTGAGCTGATGATGGGGCTGAGCCCAGAGTTGACAAAGGCTGGAGTGGGGATGGGCTGGAGCAGCCCCAGGTGGGACTTGTGAGGCTGAGGTGTTCCTGGGACTGCCTGAACAGGTCTTTCCCTGCTGAGCAGGGGAAGGAAGGGGCTTCCACAGGCAGCTGTCTCCAGCCAGGAATAGCCGGTCTCAGCACTGAGGAAGGATCCATCCCTGAAAGAGCCCAGCACCAGCACGTGATGCCAGGAGGAAGAGGCAGAGAGAGAAGCTTTGGAGCAGCACAGGTCTTCTGCTGGCTTCAGGAGCTGTGGTGAGTCCTTTAGTCCTTGGCCACTTGGATTTATCTCTTTCTTTTTCACAGACAGTTCCGTCCTCAGGCTTTCTCTGTGCCCATAGAGCACCCAAGGGAGTCCAGGTCTACCCATAGGGCACCCAAGGGAGTCCAGGTCTACCCATAGGGCACCCAAGGGAGTCCAGGTCACCCATAGAGCACCTAAGGGAGTCCAGGTCACCCATAGGGCACACAAGGGAGTCCAGGTCCACCCATAGGTGACACCCAAGGGAGTCCAGGTCACCCATAGGGCACCCAAGGGAGGCCAGGTCACCCATAGATCACCCAAGGGAGTCCAGGTCCACCCATAGGTGACACCCAAGGGAGTCCAGGTCCACCCATAGGTGACACCCAAGGGAGTCCAGGTCTACCCATAGGGCACCCAAGGGAGTCCAGGTTACCCATAGAGCACCCAAGGGAGTCCAGGTCTACACATAGGGCACCCAAGGGAGTCCAGGTCCACCCATAGGGCACCCAGGGGAGGCCAGGTCCACCCATAGGTGACACCCAAGGGAGTCCAGGTCACCCATAGAGCACCCAAGGGAGTCGTGGTCCACCCATAGGTGACACCCAGGGGAGTCCAGGTCTACCCATAGGGCACCCAAGGGAGTCCAGGTCACCCATAGAGCACCCAAGGGAGTCCAGGTTCACCCATAGGTGACACCCAGGGGAGTCCAGGTCTACCCATAGGGCACCCAAGGGAGTCCAGGTCTCCCATAGGGCACCCAAGGGAGTCCAGGTCACCCATAGGGCACCCAGGGGAGGCCAGGTCCACCCATAGGGCACCCAAGGGAGTCCAGGTCTCCCATAGGTGACACCCAGGGGAGTCCAGGTCTACCCATAGGGCACCCAAGGGAGTCCAGGTCACCCATAGGGCACCCAAGGGAGTCCAGGTCACCCATAGGGCACCCAAGGGAGTCCAGGTCTCCCATAGGTGACACCCAGGGGAGCCCAGGTCTACCCATAGGGCACCCAAGGGAGTCCAGGTCACCCATAGAGCACCCAAGGGAGTCCAGATTCACCCATAGGTGACACCCAGGGGAGTCCAGGTCTACCCATAGAGCACCCAAGAGAGTCCAGGTCCACCCATAGGTGACAACCAGGGGAGTCCAGGTCAACCCATAGGGCACCCAAGGGAGTCCAGGTCACCCATAGAGCACCCAAAAGAGTCCAGGTCACCCATAGGGCACCCAAGGGAGGCCAGGTCCACCCATAGGGCACCCAAGGGAGTCCAGGTCTCCCTTAGGTGACACCCAGGGGAGTCCAGGTCTACCCGTAGGGCACCCAAGGGAGTCCAGGTCTCCCATAGGTGACACCCAGGGGAGTCCAGGTCTACCCATAGGGAACCTAAGGGAGTCCAGGTCACCCATAGAGCACCCAAGAGAGTCCAGGTCCACCCATAGGTGACACCCAGGGGAGTCCAGGTCAACCCATAGGGCACCCAAGGGAGTCCAGGTCACCCATAGAGCACCCAAAAGAGTCCAGGTCACCCATAGGGCACCCAAGGGAGGCCAGGTCCACCCATAGGGCACCCAAGGGAGTCCAGGTCTCCCATAGGTGACACCCAGGGGAGTCCAGGTCTACCCATAGGGCACCCAAGGGTGTCCAGGTCACCCTTAGAGCACTCAGGGGAGTCCAGGTTCACCCATAGGTGACACCCAGGGGAGTCCAGGTCTACCCATAGGGCACCCAAGGGAGTCCAGGTCACCCATAGAGCACCCAAGGGAGTCCAGGTCTACCCATAGGGCACCCAAGGGAGTCCAGGTCCACCCATAGGTGACACCCAAGGGAGTCCAGGTCTACCCGTAGGGCACCCAAGGGAGTCCAGGTCTCCCATAGGTGACACCCAGGGGAGTCCAGGTCTACCCATAGGGCACCCAAGGGAGTCCAGGTCTCCCATAGGTGACACCCAGGGGAGTCCAGGTCTACCCATAGGGCACCCAAGGGAGTCCAGGTCACCCTTAGAGCACCCAAGGGAGTCCAGGTTCACCCATAGGTGACACCCAGGGGAGTCCAGGTCTACCCATAGGGCACCCAAGGGAGTCCAGGTCACCCATAGAGCACCCAGGGGAGTCCAGGTCTACACATAGGGCACCCAAGGGAGTCCAGGTCACCCATAGAGCACCCAACGGAGTCCAGGTTCACCCATAGGTGACACCCAGGAGAGTCCAGGTCTACCCATAGGGCACCCAAAGGAGTCCAGGTCCACCCATAGGTGACTCCCAAGGGAGTCCAGGTCTACCCATAAGGCACCCAAGGGAGTCCAGGTCACCCATAGGGCACCCAAGGAAGTCCTGGTCCACCCATAGGTGACACCAAGGGGAGTCCAGGTCTACCCATAGGGCACCCAAGGGAGTCCAGTTCACCCATAGAGCACCCAAGGGAGTCCAGGTCACCCATAGGTGACACCCAGGGGAGTCCAGGTCTACCCATAGGGCACCCAAGGGAGTCCAGGTCACCCATAGAGCACCCAAGAGAGTCCAGGTCCACCCATAGGTGACAACCAGGGGAGTCCAGGTCAACCCATAGGGCACCCAAGGGAGTCCAGGTCACCCATAGAGCACCCAAAAGAGTCCAGGTCACCCATAGGGCACCCAAGGGAGGCCAGGTCCACCCATAGGGCACCCAAGGGAGTCCAGGTCTCCCTTAGGTGACACCCAGGGGAGTCCAGGTCTACCCGTAGGGCACCCAAGGGAGTCCAGGTCTCCCATAGGTGACACCCAGGGGAGTCCAGGTCTACCCATAGGGCACCCAAGGGAGTCCAGGTCACCCATAGAGCACCCAAGAGAGTCCAGGTCCACCCATAGGTGACACCCAGGGGAGTCCAGGTCAACCCATAGGGCACCCAAGGGAGTCCAGGTCACCCATAGAGCACCCAAAAAAAGTCCAGGTCACCCATAGGGCACCCAAGGGAGGCCAGGTCCACCCATAGGGCACCCAAGGGAGTCCAGGTCTCCCTTAGGTGACACCCACGGGAGTCCAGGTCTACCCATAGGGCACCCAAGGGAGTCCAGGTCTCCCATAGGTGACACCCAGGGGAGTCCAGGTCTACCCATAGGGCACCCAAGGGAGTCCAGGTCACCCATAGAGCACCCAAGGGAGTCCAGGTCACCCATAGAGCACCCAAGGGAGTCCAGGTTCACCCATAGGTGACACCCAGGGGAGTCCAGGTCTACCCATAGGGCACCCAAGGGAGTCCAGGTCACCCTTAGAGCACCCAGGGGAGTCCAGGTTCACCCATAGGTGACACCCAGGGGAGTCCAGGTCTACCCATAGGGCACCCAAGGGAGTCCAGGTCACCCATAGAGCACCCAAGGGAGTCCAGGTCTACCCATAGGGCACCCAAGGGAGTCCAGGTCCACCCATAGGTGACACCCAAGGGAGTCCAGGTCTACCCGTAGGGCACCCAAGGGAGTCCAGGTCTCCCATAGGTGACACCCAGGGGAGTCCAGGTCTACCCATAGGGCACCCAAGGGAGTCCAGGTCACCCATAGAGCACCCAAGGGAGTCCAGGTTCACCCATAGGTGACACCCAAGGGAGTCCAGGTCTACCCATAGGGCACCCAAGGGAGTCCAGGTCACCCATAGAGCACCCAGGGGAATCCAGGTCTACACATAGGGCACCCAAGGTAGTCCAGGTTCACCCATAGGTGACACCCAGGGGAGTCCAGGTCTACCCATAGGGCACCCAAGGGAGTCCAGGTCTCCCATAGGTGACACCCAGGGGAGTCCAGGTCTACCCATAGGGCACCCAAGGGAGTCCAGGTCTCCCATAGGTGACACCCAGGGGAGTCCAGGTCTACCCATAGGGCACCCAAGGGAGTCCAGGTCACCCATAGAGCACCCAAGGGAGTCCAGGTTCACCCATAGGTGACACCCAGGGGAGTCCAGGTCTACCCATAGGGCACCCAAGGGAGTCCAGGTCACCCATAGAGCACCCAGGGGAGTCCAGGTCTACCCATAGGGCACTCAAGGGAGTCCAGGTCACCCATAGAGCACCCAACGGAGTCCAGGTTCACCCATAGGTGACACCCAGGAGAGTCCAGGTCTACCCATAGGGCACCCAAAGGAGTCCAGGTCCACCCATAGGTGACTCCCAAGGGAGTCCAGGTCTACCCATAAGGAACCCAAGGGAGTCCAGGTCACCCATAGGGCACCCAAGGGAGTCCAGGTCACCCATAGAGCACCCAAGGAAGTCCTGGTCCACCCATAGGTGACACCAAGGGGAGTCCAGGTCTACCCATAGGGCACCCAAGGGAGTCCAGGTCACCCATAGAGCACCCAAAAGAGTCCAGGTCACCCATAGGGCACCCAAGGGAGGCCAGGTCCACCCATAGGGCACCCAAGGGAGTCCAGGTCTCCCTTAGGTGACACCCAGGGGAGTCCAGGTCTACCCGTAGGGCACCCAAGGGAGTCCAGGTCTCCCATAGGTGACGCCCAGGGGAGTCCAGGTCTACCCATAGGGCACCCAAGGGAGTCCAGGTCACCCATAGAGCACCCAAGAGAGTCCAGGTCCACCCATAGGTGACACCCAGGGGAGTCCAGGTCAACCCATAGGGCACCCAAGGGAGTCCAGGTCACCCATAGAGCACCCAAAAGGGTCCAGGTCACCCATAGGGCACCCAAGGGAGGCCAGGTCCACCCATAGGGCACCCAAGGGAGTCCAGGTCTCCCTTAGGTGACACCCAGGGGAGTCCAGGTCTACCCATAGGGCACCCAAGGGAGTCCAGGTCTCCCATAGGTGACACCCAGGGGAGTCCAGGTCTACCCATAGGGCACCAAAGGGAGTCCAGGTCACCCATAGAGCA
The DNA here is from genome assembly GCA_907165065.1 of Caprimulgus europaeus. The sequence continues at coordinate 19,766 of CAJRAV010000023.1, forward strand.
CCCAAGGGATTCCAGGTCACCCATAGAGCACCCAAGGGAGTCCAGGTTCACCCATAGGTGACACCCAGGGGAGTCCAGGTCTACCCATAGGGCACCCAAGGGAGTCCAGGTCTCCCATAGGTGACACCCAGGGAGTCCAGGTCTACCCATAGGGCACCCAAGGGAGTCCAGGTCTCCCATAGGTGACACCCAGGGGAGTCCAGGTCTACCCATAGGGCACCCAAGGGAGTCCAGGTCACCCTTAGAGCACCCAAGGGAGTCCAGGTCCACCCATAGGTGACACCCAGGGGAGTCCAGGTCAACCCATAGGGCACCCAAGGGAGTCCAGGTCACCCATAGAGCACCCAAGGGAGTCCAGGTCTACCCATAGGGCACCCAGGGGAGTCCAGGTCACCCATAGAGCACCCAAGAGAGTCCAGGTCCACCCATAGGTGACACCCAGGGGAGTCCAGGTCTACCCATAGGGCACCCAAGGGAGTCCAGGTCACCCATAGAGCACCCAAGAGAGTCCAGGTCCACCCATAGGTGACAACCAGGGGAGTCCAGGTCAACCCATAGGGCACCCAAGGGAGTCCAGGTCACCCATAGAGCACCCAAAAGAGTCCAGGTCACCCATAGGGCACCCAAGGGAGGCCAGGTCCACCCATAGGGCACCCAAGGGAGTCCAGGTCTCCCTTAGGTGACACCCAGGGGAGTCCAGGTCTACCCGTAGGGCATCCAAGGGAGTCCAGGTCTCCCATAGGTGACACCCAGGGGAGTCCAGGTCTACCCATAGGGCACCCAAGGGAGTCCAGGTCACCCATAGAGCACCCAAGAGAGTCCAGGTCCACCCATAGGTGACACCCAGGGGAGTCCAGGTCAACCCATAGGGCACCCAAGGGAGTCCAGGTCACCCATAGAGCACCCAAAAAAAGTCCAGGTCACCCATAGGGCACCCAAGGGAGGCCACGTCCACCCATAGGGCACCCAAGGGAGTCCAGGTCTCCCTTAGGTGACACCCAGGGGAGTCCAGGTCTACCCATAGGGCACCCAAGGGAGTCCAGGTCTCCCATAGGTGACACGCAGGGGAGTCCAGGTCTACCCATAGGGCACCCAAGGGAGTCCAGGTCACCCATAGAGCACCCAAGGGAGTCCAGGTCACCCATAGAGCACCCAAGGGAGTCCAGGTTCACCCATAGGTGACACCCAGGGGAGTCCAGGTCTACCCATAGGGCACCCAAGGGAGTCCAGGTCACCCTTAGAGCACCCAGGGGAGTCCAGGTTCACCCATAGGTGACACCCAGGGGAGTCCAGGTCTACCCATAGGGCACCCAAGGGAGTCCAGGTCACCCATAGAGCACCCAAGGGAGTCCAGGTCTACCCATAGGGCACCCAAGGGAGTCCAGGTCCACCCATAGGTGACACCCAAGGGAGTCCAGGTCTACCCGTAGGGCACCCAAGGGAGTCCAGGTCTCCCATAGGTGACACCCAGGGGAGTCCAGGTCTACCCATAGGGCACCCAAGGGAGTCCAGGTCACCCATAGAGCACCCAAGGGAGTCCAGGTTCACCCATAGGTGACACCCAAGGGAGTCCAGGTCTACCCATAGGGCACCCAAGGGAGTCCAGGTCACCCATAGAGCACCCAGGGGAATCCAGGTCTACACATAGGGCACCCAAGGGAGTCCAGGTTCACCCATAGGTGACACCCAGGGGAGTCCAGGTCTACCCATAGGGCACCCAAGGGAGTCCAGGTCTCCCATAGGTGACACCCAGGGGAGTCCAGGTCTACCCATAGGGCACCCAAGGGAGTCCAGGTCTCCCATAGGTGACACCCAGGGGAGTCCAGGTCTACCCATAGGGCACCCAAGGGAGTCCAGGTCACCCTTAGAGCACCCAAGGGAGTCCAGGTTCACCCATAGGTGACACCCAGGGGAGTCCAGGTCTACCCATAGGGCACCCAAGGGAGTCCAGGTCACCCATAGAGCACCCAGGGGAGTCCAGGTCTACCCATAGGGCACTCAAGGGAGTCCAGGTCACCCATAGAGCACCCAACGGAGTCCAGGTTCACCCATAGGTGACTCCCAAGGGAGTCCAGGTCTACCCATAGGGCACCCAAAGGAGTCCAGGTCCACCCATAGGTGACTCCCAAGGGAGTCCAGGTCTACCCATAAGGAACCCAAGGGAGTCCAGGTCACCCATAGGGCACCCAAGGGAGTCCAGGTCACCCATAGAGCACCCAAGGGAGTCCTGGTCCACCCATAGGTGACACCCAAGGGAGTCCAGGTCTACCCATAGGGCACCCAAGGGAGTCCAGGTCACCCATAGAGCACCCAAGGGAGTCCAGGTCACCATAGGTGACACCCAGGGGAGTCCAGGTCTACCCATAGGGCACCCAAGGGAGTCCAGGTCACCCATAGAGCACCCAAAAGAGTCCAGGTCACCCATAGAGCACCCAAGAGAGTCCAGGTCCACCCATAGGTGACACCCAGGGGAGTCCAGGTCACCCATAGGGCACCCAAGGGAGTCCAGGTCACCCATAGAGCACCCAAAGGAGTCCAGGTCACCCATAGGGCACCCAAGGGAGGCCAGGTCCACCCATAGGGCACCCAAGGGAGTCCAGGTCTCCCTTAGGTGACACCCAGGGGAGTCCAGGTCTACCCATAGGGCACCCAAGGGAGTCCAGGTCACCCATAGAGCACCCAAGAGAGTCCAGGTCCACCCATAGGTGACACCCAGGGGAGTCCAGGTCAACCCATAGGGCACCCAAGGGAGTCCAGGTCACCCATAGAGCACCCAAAAGGGTCCAGGTCACCCATAGGGCACCCAAGGGAGGCCAGGTCCACCCATAGGGCACCCAAGGGAGTCCAGGTCTCCCTTAGGTGACACCCAGGGGAGTCCAGGTCTACCCATAGGGCACCCAAGGGAGTCCAGGTCTCCCATAGGTGACACCCAGGGGAGTCCAGGTCTACCCATAGGGCACCCAAGGGAGTCCAGGTCACCCACAGAGCACCCAAGGGATTCCAGGTCACCCATAGAGCACCCAAGGGAGTCCAGGTTCACCCATAGGTGACACCCAAGGGAGTCCAGGTCACCCATAGGGCACCCAAGTGAGTCCAGGTCACCCATATAGCGCCCAAGGGTGGCCAGGTCCACCCATAGGGCACCCAAGGGAGTCCAGGTCTCCCATAGGTGACACCCAGGGGAGTCCAGGTCTACCCATAGGGCACCCAAGGGAGTCCAAGTCACCCATAGGTGACACCCAGGGGAGTTCAGGTCTACCCATAGGGCACCCAAGGGAGTCCAGGTCACCCATAGAGCACCCAAGGGAGTCCAGGTCACCCATAGAGCACCCAAGGGAGTCCAGGTTCACCCATAGGTGACACCCAGGGGAGTCCAGGTCTCCCCATAGGGCACCCAAAGGAGTCCAGGTCTCCCATAGGTGACACCCAGGGGAGTCCAGGTCTACCCATAGGGCACCCAAGGGAGTCCAGGTCCACCCATAGGTGACACCCAGGGGAGTCCAGGTCTACCCATAGGGCACCCAAGGGAGTCCAGGTCACCCATAGGGCACCCAAGGGAGGCCAGGTCCACCCATAGGGCACCCAAGGGAGTCCAGGTCTCCCTTAGGTGACACCCAGGGGAGTCCAGGTCTACCCATAGGGCACCCAAGGGAGTCCAGGTCACCCATAGAGCACCCAAAAGAGTCCAGGTCACCCATAGGGCACCCAAGGGAGTCCAGGTCACCCATAGAGCACCCAAGGGAGTCCAGGTCACCCATAGGGCACCCAAGGGAGTCCAGGTCACCCATAGGGCACCCAAGGGAGTCCAGGTCACCCATAGGGCACCCAAGGGAGTCCAGGTCACCCATAGGGCACCCAAGGGAGGCCAGGTCCACCCATAGGGCACCCAAGGGAGTCCAGGTCTCCCTAGGTGACACCCAGGGGAGTCCAGGTCTACCCATAGGGCACCCAAGGGAGTCCAGGTCTCCCATAGGTGACACCCAGGGGAGTCCAGGTCTACCCATAGGGCACCCAAGGGAGTCCAGGTCACCCATAGAGCACCCAAGGGAGTCCAGGTCTCCCATAGGTGACACCCAGGGGAGTCCAGGTCTACCCATAGGGCACCCAAGAGAGTCCAGGTCACCCATAGAGCACCCAAGAGAGTCCAGGTCCACCCATAGGTGACACCCAGGGGAGTCCAGGTCACCCATAGGGCACCCAAGGGAGTCCAGGTCACCCATAGAGCACCCAAGGGAGTCCAGGTCACCCATAGGGCACCCAAGGGAGGCCAGGTCCACCCATAGGGCACCCAAGGGAGTCCAGGTCTCCCATAGGTGACACCCAGGGGAGTCCAGGTCTACCCATAGGGCACCCAAGGGAGTCCAGGTCACCCATAGAGCACCCAAGGGAGTCCAGGTTCACCCATAGGTGAAACCCAGGGGAGTCCAGGTCTACCCATAGGGCACCCAAGGGAGTCCAGGTCACCCATAGAGCACCCAGGGGAGTCCAGGTCTCCCATAGGGCACCCAAGGGAGTCCAGGTCACCCATAGAGCACCCAAGAGAGTCCAGGTCTACACATAGGGCACCCAAAGGAGTCCAGGTCACCCATGGGTGACTCCCAAGGGAGTCCAGGTCTACCCATAGGGCACCCAAGGGAGTCCAGGTCACCCATAGGGCACCCAAGGGTGGCCAGGTCCACCCATAGGGCACCCAAGGGTGGCCAGGTCCACCCATAGGGCACCCAAGGGAGTCCAGGTCTCCCATAGGGCACCCAGGGGAGTCCAGGTCTACCCATAGGGCACCCAAGGGAGTCCAGGTCACCCATAGAGCACCCAAGGGAGTCCAGGTCACCCATAGAGCACCCAAGGGAGTCCAGGTTCACCCATAGGTGACACCCAGGGGAGTCCAGGTCTACCCATAGGGCACCCAATGGAGTCCAGGTCTCCCATAGGTGACACCCAGGGGAGTCCAGGTCTACCCATAGGGCACCCAAGGGAGTCCAGGTCACCCATAGAGCACCCAAGGGAGTCCAGGTCCACCCATAGGTGACACCCAGGGGGAGTCCAGGTCTACCCATAGGGCACCCAAGGGAGGCCAGGTCCACCCATAGAGCACCCAAAAGAGTCCAGGTCACACATAGGGCACCCAAGGAAGTCCAGGTCACCCATAGAGCACCCAAGGGAGTCCAGGTCACCCATAGATCACCCAAGGGAGTCCAGGTCACCCATAGGGCACCCAAGGGAGTCCAGGTCACCCATAGGGCACCCAAGGGAGGCCAGGTCCACCCATAGGGCACCCAAGGGAGTCCAGGTCTCCCATAGGTGACACCCAGGGGAGTCCAGGTCTACCCATAGGGCACCCAAGGGAGTCCAGGTCTCCCATAGGTGACACCCAGGGGAGTCCAGGTCTACCCATAGGGCACCCAAGGGAGTCCAGGTCACCCATAGAGCACCCAAGGGAGTCCAGGTCTCCCATAGGTGACACCCAGGGGAGTCCAGGTCTACCCATAGGGCACCCAAGGGAGTCCAGGTCACCCATAGAGCACCCAAGAGAGTCCAGGTCCACCCATAGGTGACACCCAGGGGAGTCCAGGTCACCCATAGGGCACCCAAGGGAGTCCAGGTCACCCATAGAGCACCCAAGGGAGTCCAGGTCACCCATAGGGCACCCAAGGGAGGCCAGGTCCACCCATAGGGCACCCAAGGGAGTCCAGGTCTCCCATAGGTGACACCCAGGGGAGTCCAGGTCTACCCATAGGGCACCCAAGGGAGTCCAGGTAACCCATAGAGCACCCAAGGGAGTCCAGGTTCACCCATAGGTGACACCCAGGGGAGTCCAGGTCTACCCATAGGGCACCCAAGAGAGTCCAGGTCACCCATAGAGCACCCAAGGGAGTCCAGGTCTACCCATAGGGCACCCAAGGGAGTCCAAGTCACCCATAGAGCACCCAAGGGAGTCCAGGTTCACCCATAGGTGACACCCAGGGGAGTCCAGGTCTACCCATAGGGCACCCAAGGGAGTCCAGGTCTCCCATAGGTGACACCCAGGGGAGTCCAGGTCTACCCATAGGGCACCCAAGGGAGTCCAGGTCACCCATAGAGCACCCAAGGGAGTCCAGGTTCACCCATAGGGCACCCAGGGGAGTCCAGGTCTACCCATAGGGCACCCAAGGGAGTCCAGGTCACCCATAGAGCACCCAAGGGAGTCCAGGTTCACCCATAGGTGACACCCAGGGGAGTCCAGGTCTACCCATAGGGCACCCAAGGGAGTCCAGGTCACCCATAGAGCACCCAAGGGAGTCCAGGTCCACCCATAGGTGACACCCAGGGGAGTCCAGGTCTACCCATAGGGCACCCAAGGGAGTCCAGGTTCACCCATAGAGCACCCAAGGGAGTCCAGGTCACCCATAGGTGACACCCAGGGGAGTCCAGGTCTACCCATAGGGCACCCAAGGGAGTCCAGGTCACCCATAGAGCACCCAAAAGAGTCCAGGTCTACACATAGGGCACCCAAAGGAGTCCAGGTCACCCATAGGTGACCCAAGGGAGTCCAGGTCTACCCATAGGGCACCCAAGGGAGTCCAGGTCACCCATAGGGCACCCAAGTGAGTCCAGGTCACCCATAGGGCACCCAAGGGGGCCAGGTCCACCCATAGGGCACCCAAGGGAGTCCAGGTCTACCCATAGGGCACCCAAGGGAGTCCAAGTCATCCATAGAGCACCCAAGGGAGTCCAGGTCTCCCATAGGTGACACCCAGGGGAGTCCAGGTCTACCCATAGGGCACCCAAGGGAGTCCAGGTCTCCCATAGGTGACACCCAGGGGAGTCCAGGTCTACCCATAGGGCACCCAAGGGAGTCCAGGTCACCCATACAGCACCCAAGGGAGTCCAGGTCACCCATAGAGCACCCAAGGGAGTCCAGGTTCACCCATAGGGCACCCAGGGGAGTCCAGGTCTACCCATAGGGCACCCAAGGGAGTCCAGGTCTCCCATAGGTGACACCCAGGGGAGTCCAGGTCACCCATAGGGCACCCAAGGGAGTCCAGGTCCACCCATAGGTGACACCCAGGGGAGTCCAGGTCTACCCATAGGGCACCCAAGGGAGTCCAGGTCACCCATAGAGCACCCAAGGGAGTCCAGGTCACCCATAGAGCACCCAAGGGAGTCCAGGTCCACCCATAGGTGACACCCAGGGGAGTCCAGGTCTACCCATAGGGCACCCAAGGGAGGCCAGGTCACCCATAGGGCACCCAAGGGAGTCCAGGTCTCCCATAGGTGACACCCAGGGGAGTCCAGGTCTACCCATAGGGCACCCAAGGGAGTCCAGGTCACCCATAGAGCACCCAAAGGAGTCCAGGTCACCCATAGGGCACCCAAGGGAGTCCAGGTCACCCATAGGGCACCCAAGGGAGTCCAGGTCACCCATAGGGCACCCAAGGGAGGCCAGGTCCACCCATAGGGCACCCAAGGGAGTCCAGGTCTCCCATAGGTGACACCCAGGGGAGTCCAGGTCTACCCATAGGGCACCCAAGGGAGTCCAGGTCTCCCATAGGTGACACCCAGGGGAGTCCAGGTCTACCCATAGGGCACCCAAGGGAGTCCAGGTCACCCATAGAGCACCCAAGGGAGTCCAGGTTCACCCATAGGTGACACCCAAGGGAGTCCAGGTCTACCCATAGGGCACCCAAGGGAGTCCAGGTCACCCATAGAGCACCCAGGGGAGTCCAGGTCTACCCATAGGGCACCCAAGGGAGTCCAGGTCACCCATAGGTGACACCCAGGGGAGTCCAGGTCTACCCATAGGGCACCCAAGGGAGTCCAGGTCTCCCATAGGTGACACCCAGGGGAGTCCAGGTCTACCCATAGGGCACCCAAGGGAGTCCAGGTCTCCCATAGGTGACACCCAGGGGAGTCCAGGTCTACCCATAGGGCACCCAAGGGAGTCCAGGTCACCCATAGAGCACCCAAGGGAGTCCAGGTTCACCCATAGGTGACACCCAGGGGAGTCCAGGTCTACCCATAGGGCACCCAAGGGAGTCCAGGTCACCCATAGAGCACCCAGGGGAGTCCAGGTCTACCCATAGGGCACCCAAGGGAGTCCAGGTCACCCATAGAGCACCCAAGGGAGTCCAGGTTCACCCATAGGTGACACCCAGGAGAGTCCAGGTCTACCCATAGGGCACCCAAGGGAGTCCAGGTCCACCCATAGGTGACTCCCAAGGGAGTCCAGGTCTACCCATAGGAACCCAAGGGAGTCCAGGTCACCCATAGGGCACCCAAGGGAGTCCAGGTCACCCATAGAGCACCCAAGGGAGTCCAGGTCACCCATAGGTGACACCCAAGGGAGTCCAGGTCTACCCATAGGGCACCCAAGGGAGTCCAGGTCACCCATAGAGCACCCAAGGGAGTCCAGGTCACCCATAGGTGACACCCAGGGGAGTCCAGGTCTACCCATAGGGCACCCAAGGGAGTCCAGGTCACCCATAGAGCACCCAAGGGAGTCCAGGTCACCCATAGAGCACCCAAGGGAGTCCAGGTCACCCATAGGTGACACCCAGGGGAGTCCAGGTCACCCATAGGGCACCCAAGGGAGTCCAGGTCACCCATAGAGCACCCAAAGGAGTCCAGGTCACCCATAGGGCACCCAAGGGAGGCCAGGTCCACCCATAGGGCACCCAAGGGAGTCCAGGTCTCCCATAGGTGACACCCAGGGGAGTCCAGGTCTACCCATAGGGCACCCAAGGGAGTCCAGGTCTCCCATAGGTGACACCCAGGGGAGTCCAGGTCTACCCATAGGGCACCCAAGGGAGTCCAGGTCACCCATAGAGCACCCAAGGGAGTCCAGGTCCACCCATAGGTGACACCCAGGGGAGTCCAGGTCACCCATAGGGCACCCAAGGGAGTCCAGGTCACCCATAGAGCACCCAAAGGGTCCAGGTCACCCATAGGGCACCCAAGGGAGGCCAGGTCACCCATAGGGCACCCAAGGGAGTCCAGGTCTCCCATAGGTGACACCCAGGGGAGTCCAGGTCTACCCATAGGGCACCCAAGGGAGTCCAGGTCTCCCATAGGTGACACCCAGGGGAGTCCAGGTCTACCCATAGGGCACCCAAGGGAGTCCAGGTCACCCATAGAGCACCCAAGGGATTCCAGGTCACCCATAGAGCACCCAAGGGAGTCCAGGTTCACCCATAGGTGACACCCAGGGGAGTCCAGGTCTACCCATAGGGCACCCAAGGGAGTCCAGGTCCACCCATAGGTGACACCCAGGGGAGTCCAGGTCTACCCATAGGGCACCCAAGGGAGTCCAGGTCACCCATAGAGCACCCAAGGGAGTCCAGGTCCACCCATAGGTGACACCCAGGGGAGTCCAGGTCTACCCATAGGGCACCCAAGGGAGTCCAGGTCACCCATAGAGCACCCAAGGGAGTCCAGGTCACCCATAGGTGACACCCAAGGGAGTCCAGGTCTACCCATAGGGCACCCAAGGGAGTCCAGGTCACCCATAGGGCACCCAAAGGAGTCCAGGTCACCCATAGGTGACTCCCAAGGGAGTCCAGGTCTACCCATAGGGCACCCAAGGGAGTCCAGGTCACCCATAGGGCACCCAAGGGAGTCCAGGTCACCCATAGGGCACCCAAGGGAGTCCAGGTCTCCCATAGGTGACACCCAGGGAGTCCAGGTCACCCATAGGGCACCCAAGGGAGTCCAGGTCACCCATAGAGCACCCAAGGGAGTCCAGGTCTCCCATAGGTGACACCCAGGGGAGTCCAGGTCTACCCATAGGGCACCCAAGGGAGTCCAGGTCTCCCATAGGTGACACCCAGGGGAGTCCAGGTCTACCCATAGGGCACCCAAGGGAGTCCAGGTCACCCATAGGGCACCCAAGGGAGTCCAGGTCACCCATAGAGCACCCAAGGGAGTCCAGGTTCACCCATAGGACACCCAGGGGAGTCCAGGTCTACCCATAGGGCACCCAAGGGAGTCCAGGTCTCCCATAGGTGACACCCAGGGAGTCCAGGTCTACCCATAGGGCACCCAAGGGAGTCCAGGTCCACCCATAGGTGACACCCAGGGGAGTCCAGGTCTACCCATAGGGCACCCAAGGGAGTCCAGGTCACCCATAGAGCACCCAAGGGAGTCCAGGTCCACCCATAGGTGACACCCAGGGGAGTCCAGGTCTACCCATAGGGCACCCAAGGGAGTCCAGGTCACCCATAGAGCACCCAAGGGAGTCCAGGTCTACCCATAGGGCACCCAAGGGAGTCCAGGTCACCCATAGGTGACACCCAAGGGAGTCCAGGTCACCCATAGGGCACCCAAGGGAGTCCAGGTCACCCATATAGCGCCCAAGGGAGGCCAGGTCCACCCATAGGGCACCCAAGGGAGTCCAGGTCTCCCATAGGTGACACCCAGGGGAGTCCAGGTCTACCCATAGGGCACCCAAGGGAGTCCAGTCACCCATAGGTGACACCCAGGGGAGTCCAGGTCTACCCATAGGGCACCCAAGGGAGTCCAGGTCACCCATAGAGCACCCAAGGGAGTCCAGGTCACCCATAGGGCACCCAAGGGAGTCCAGGTTCACCCATAGGTGACACCCAGGGGAGTCCAGGTCTCCCATAGGGCACCCAAGGGAGTCCAGGTCTCCCATAGGTGACACCCAAGGGAGTCCAGGTCTACCCATAGGGCACCCAAGGGAGTCCAGGTCACCCATAGGTGACACCCAGGGAGTCCAGGTCTACCCATAGGGCACCCAAGGGAGTCCAGGTCACCCATAGGGCACCCAAGGGAGTCCAGGTCACCCATAGGGCACCCAAGGGAGTCCAGGTCTCCCATAGGGCACCCAGGGAGTCCAGGTCACCCATAGGGCACCCAAGGGAGTCCAGGTCACCCATAGAGCACCCAAGGGAGTCCAGGTCACCCATAGGGCACCCAAGGGAGTCCAGGTCACCCATAGAGCACCCAAGGGAGTCCAGGTCACCCATAGGGCACCCAAGGGAGTCCAGGTCACCCATAGGGCACCCAAGGGAGTCCAGGTCACCCATAGGGCACCCAAGGGAGTCCAGGTCACCCATAGGGCACCCAAGGGAGTCCAGGTCCACCCATAGGGCACCCAAGGGAGTCCAGGTCTCCCATAGGGCACCCAGGGGAGTCCAGGTCTACCCATAGGGCACCCAAGGGAGTCCAGGTCACCCATAGAGCACCCAAGGGAGTCCAGGTCTCCCATAGGTGACACCCAGGGGAGTCCAGGTCTACCCATAGGGCACCCAAGGGAGTCCAGGTCACCCATAGAGCACCCAAGGGAGTCCAGGTCACCCATAGGTGACACCCAGGGGAGTCCAGGTCACCCATAGGGCACCCAAGGGAGTCCAGGTCACCCATAGGGCACCCAAGGGAGTCCAGGTCACCCATAGGGCACCCAAGGGAGGCCAGGTCCACCCATAGGGCACCCAAGGGAGTCCAGGTCTCCCATAGGTGACACCCAGGGGAGTCCAGGTCTACCCATAGGGCACCCAAGGGAGTCCAGGTCACCCATAGAGCACCCAAGGGAGTCCAGGTTCACCCATAGGTGACACCCAGGGGAGTCCAGGTCTACCCATAGGGCACCCAAGGGAGTCCAGGTCACCCATAGGGCACCCAAGGGAGTCCAGGTCTCCCATAGGGCACCCAAGGGAGTCCAGGTCACCCATAGGGCACCCAAGGGAGTCCAGGTCACCCATAGGGCACCCAAGGGAGTCCAGGTCTACCCATAGGTGACACCCAAGGGAGTCCAGGTCTACCCATAGGGCACCCAAGGGAGTCCAGGTCACCCATAGGGCACCCAAGGGAGTCCAGGTCACCCATAGGGCACCCAAGGGAGGCCAGGTCCACCCATAGGGCACCCAAGGGAGTCCAGGTCTCCCATAGGTGACACCCAGGGGAGTCCAGGTCTACCCATAGGGCACCCAAGGGAGTCCAGGTCACCCATAGAGCACCCAAGGGAGTCCAGGTCACCCATAGGTGACACCCAAGGGAGTCCAGGTTCACCCATAGGGCACCCAAGGGAGTCCAGGTCTACCCATAGGGCACCCAAGGGAGTCCAGGTCTCCCATAGGGCACCCAAGGGTGAGGGAG
>CAJRAV010000023.1:32358-60967 GCA_907165065.1 Caprimulgus europaeus
CATCCCCATTGGATGGATGTTCCCTATGGGTAGACCTGGTCTGCTTCTTGTTGCTCATCTCTATATGGGTGCTCATGGCCTCCCTTGGGTGCCTCCCCATGGATGGACATGACACCTCTCCTGATGGCTGTTCCCTATGGGTAGAGGTGATCTCCATCTTGTCTATGGGTTATGTCTATATGGGTATCCTATGGGTAGACCTGAACTTCCTTTCATTGAAGAACTGTATGGGTAGATTTGGCCACCCTCTTGCCCATAGGTCCCTATGGGAAGACCTGGCCTCCCCTCAGTGTCTCCCTATGGGTAGACCTCGACTCCACCATGTCCATTGCTTCTCTATGGGAAGACCTGGCCTCCCTTCAGTGTCTCCCTATGGGTAGACCTAGCCTCCCTCCTGTCCATAGCTCCCTATGGGTAGACCTGGCCTCCATCCTGTCCATAGATCCCTATGGGTAGACCTGGCCTCCATCCTGTCCATAGATCCCTATGGGTAGACCTGGCCTCCATCCTGTCCATAGATCCCTATGGGTAGACCTGGCCTCCATCCTGTCCATAGAGCCCTATGGGTAGACCTGGCCTCCATCCTGTCCATAGGTTCCTATGGGTAGACCTGGCCTCCATCCTGTCCATAGATCCCTATGGGTAGACCTGGCCTCCATCCTGTCCATAGATCCCTATGGGTAGACCTGGCCTCCATCCTGTCCATAGATCCCTATGGGTAGACCTGGCCTCCATCCTGTCAATAGATCCCTATGGGTAGACCAGGCCTCCCTCCTGTCCATAGATCCCTATGGGTAGACCTGGCCACCATCTTGCTGGCCATGACTTACCTCTTGGTGGCCACCATCTTCATGGGCGTGGCCACCTTCTAACTGGGCGTGGCCACCTTCTAACTGGGCGTGGTCGCCCTCAAACTGGGCGTGGTCCTCTTCAAACTGGGCGTGGTCATCCTCGGAGTGGGCGTGGCCACCCCGTAGCCCCCGTAGCCGCGCCCCCAGCCCCTCCCGGCTCTCCTGGAACACCCCCAGTAGCCCCCGGGCCACCAAGCCGTCGGCCAGTTCCACCAGTAACTCTAACTGGGGAGGGGGGGGGAGGGGGGCGGGGACGGCCACGCCCCTTGCCATTGGCTCCGCCCCTCGAAGCCCCGCCCCCTAAGCGCCGCAGGGCGCCCCCTACAGTCTCGCCCGGGTGCAGCAGCTCCAGGGTCTCCTGCAGGAGCTGGGCCAAGGGGGGGGGCTGGGGGGAGGGGGCGGAGTCAGCGGTGGGGTCACGTGACGGGGGGCGGGGCTTGATCGGCAGCTGGGGGGGGAGGGGAGAGAGAAAAGGGGGTGGGGTGGTGCCCCTCCCCCCCCTTTAAATGCCCCCTCAGATCCCCTCCCCCCCCTTTAAATGCCCCCCCAGATCCCCTCCTCCCACCTCTCTGCCCCTCCCGCCACCTCCCTGCCCCTCCCCCATCTCCACTTGCCCCTCCCCCACCTTCCCCCTACTCCACTTCCCCTCCCCCATCCCCTCTCCCTGCCCCTCCCCCCACTCCCGACCCCTCCCCCCACCCCTTTCCCCCCCACATCCCCTTCCCCCAGATGTCCCCTTGCCCCTCCCCCCACAATTCCACCCCTCCCCCACCCCCTCCCCCAATCCCGCCCCAATCCCACCCCTCCCCCACCCCTTCCCCCCTCGATTCTACCCCTCCCCCACCCCCCAATCCCACCCCTCCCCCAACCCCCCCCCTCCCCCACCCCTTCCCCCTTCAGTCCCACCCCTCCCCCCATTCCCACCCCTCCCCCACCCCCTCCATGCCCCTCCCCCCCCTCGGTGGCGCCCCTCCCCCACCCCCTCGATGCTCTCCAGCCAGGGGTCGGGCGGGGCCGGGTGGGGGTGGGGCAGGAAGTGGCCGTGGGGGTCGAAGCGCCCCTCCCCCAACTCCTCCTCCAGGTTGAAGGGGGTGAAAGGAACTGGCCCCTCCCCCACCGGCGGCCCCTCCCCCACCGCCGAGCCTGTGGGGGGAGGGGAGAGAGAGAGGGGGCGGGGGGGGGGAGGGGTCAGGGAGCCACAGCTGCCCCACAGACCCCGTTCCTGCCCCATAAGTGGTTCTCCTGCCCCACACCTGCCCCATAAGTGGTTCTCCTGCCCCACACCTGCCCCATAAGTGCCCCACACCTGCCCCATAAGTGGCTCTCCTGCCCCACCCCTGCCCCATAAGTGGCTCTCCCACCCCCCAGCTGCCCCCCAAGTGGCTCCCCCGCCCCACACCTCCCCCATAAGTCGTTCCCCTGCCCCCCAAGTGGCTCTCCCGCCCCACAGCTGCCCCCCAAGTGGCTCCCCACCCCCCCAGCTGCCCCCCAAGTGCTTCCCCTGCCCCCCAGCTGCCCCCCAAGTGGCTCCCCTGCCCCACCCCTGCCCCCCAAGTGGCTCCCCTGCCCCACATCTGCCCCCCAAGTGGCTCCCTCGCCCCACACCTGCCCCACAAGTGGCTCTCCCGCTCCACCCCTGCCCCATAAGTGGCTCTCCCGCCCCCCAGCTGCCCCCCAAGTGGCTCTCCCGCCCCCCAGCTGCCCCCCAAGTGGCTCTTATGCCCCACACCTGCCCCATAAGTGGCTCTCCCACCCCCCAGCTGCCCCCCAAGTGGCTCTCCTGCCCCACCCCTGCCCCATAAGTGGCTCTCCCACCCCCCAGCTGCCCCCCAAGTGGCTCCCCCGCCCCACAGCTGCCCCATAAGTGGTTCTCCTGCCCCACAAATGCTTCTCCTGCCCCACCCCTGCCCCCCAAGTGGCTCTCCCACCCCCCAGCTGCCCCCCAAGTGGCTCTCCTGCCCCACACCTGCCCCATAACTGGTTCTCCTGCCCCCCAAGTGCTTCTCCCGCCCCCCAGCTGCCCCCCAAGTGGCTCCCCACCCCCCCAGCTGCCCCCCAAGTGCTTCCCCCGCCCCCCAGCTGCCCCCCAAGTGGCTCCCCTGCCCCACCCCTGCCCCCCAAGTGGCTCTCTTGCCCCACAGCTGCCCCATAAGTGCCCCATAAGTGGTTCTCCTGCCCCACTCCTGCCCCATAAGTGGTTCTCCTGCCCCACTCCTGCCCCATAAGTGGTTCTCCTGCCCCCCAAGTGCTTCCCCCGCCCCCCAGCTGCCCCCCAAGCACCTTCCAGGCCGGGGGGCTCCCAGCGCTCGCCGGCGCCCTCGGCCTCGTCCTCCTCGTCCTCGTCACTGTCCAGCGACGGCCGCCCCGGGAACCGGCTGCCCGGGCCCCCCACGGCCACGGCCTGACCCACAGCGACCCCCAAGTGACCCACAGCGCCCCCCAAGTGACCCCCAAGTGACCCACAGCGCCCCATAGAGACCCATAACTGCCCCATAGAGACCCACAAGTGACCCACAGCGCCCCACAAGTGACCCACAAGTGACACACAGAGACCCACAGCGCCCCACAGAGACCCACAGCGCCCCATAGAGACCCACAACTGCCCCATAGAGACCCACAGCGACCCCCAAGTGACCCACAGAGACCCACAGTGACCCATAAGTGACCCACAGGGACCCATAGAGACCCACAGTGACCCATAGAGACCCACAAGTGACCCACAGCGACCCACAGTGACCCACAGTGACCCACAGCGCCCCACAAGTGACCCACAGCGACCCACAGTGACCCCCAAGTGACCCACAAGTGACCCACAGTGACCCACAGTGACCCCCCCCCCCCCACCCTGCCCCACACCCCCCCCCCCCCCCCGCCTCGGCCGCTCACCCTCTTGCGGGGGGGGAGGGGCGGCTCCTCCTCCTCGGGGCCCTCGAAGGTGACGCGGCGCTTGGGCATCGGGGTTATTAACGAGCTAATGAAGGGTAATTAGTGAGTAATTAGTGAGCTAATGAAGGGTAATTAGCGACTAATTAACTGATAAGCCTCAGTAGTGGATGATTAATGAGCTAATAAAGATCATTAGTGAGTAATTAATGAGCTAATAAAGGGTAATTAGCGACTAATTAACTGATAAGGCTCAGTAGTAACTAAGTAATGAGCTAATAAGGATCATTAGTGACTAATTAATGAGCTAATGAAGCGTAATAAACGACTAATTAACTGATAAGCCTCAGTAATCACTGATTAATGAGCTAATAAAGATCATTAGTGAATAATTAATGAGATAATAGAAGTTAATTAACGATTAATTAACTGGTAGGGCTCAACACTGGATGATTAATGGGCTAATAAAGATCATTAGTGACTAATTAATGAGATAATAAAGGTTAACTAGTGACTAATTAACTGACAGACTAGAAAAGAAGTGAATTAATGAACTAATACTGATAAACAGCAGCTAATTAATAAGCTAACAAGTGCTAATTGGCCAGTAGTTAACTGATGAACATCAGCAGTGATCAATTAATGAGCTAATGGAGATCACTAGTGACTAATTACTGAGCCAATAAAGGTTAACTGCATTAGTGGCTAATTAATGAGCTAATAATATTAATGATGAGCAATTAGCAGCCCCCCATTGGCCCCCAGTACCCCCATTAACACCCTCAATTAACCCCAATTAGCAACCCTAAATAATGCTCATTAATTACAGTAATTAATATTAATTAGCGGCTCTAATTAAGCTCCTAATAGTCTCCATTACCAGCCCTAATTAGCCCCAATTAACTCCAATTAGCGGCCCTCCCATTAACGCCCCCAATTAACCCCCATTAGCCTCTAAAAATCGCTCATTAATTACACTAATTAACACTAATTAGCGGCCCTAATTAGTCCCCCAATACCCCCCCCCCCCGTTCCCGGCCGCAATTAACCCCCATTAACGCCCCTAATTAACCCGCGTTAATTGCCCCCGGCAGCCCCGCCCCCCCTCATCCCCCCCTCCCCTCATTAGCGCCCCTCATTTGCATATGCAAATAAACCGCCCCGTGGGGGCCCCGCGCGAGCGCGCTCACCCCGCCAGCGGCCTCGGAGCGACGGCAGCGGCGGCACTTCCGGGCGGAAGTGACGTCATCAGCGAGCGCCGGAAGTGACGAGCGGCGCGGCCTAATTCTCCCCCCCCCAAATAAAGACGCGATTCCGGAGTCGTTTTTTAACGTTTTTTTCACCCAAAAGCCCCTTTTTTCAGCCCAAAAAATGAAAGGGGGGGTGGGAGGGGCGGGGGAGGGGCGGGGGCGTCCCGTTAAATAAGCGCGAGAGGGTGGGGGGGGAACCAGGGAGGGTGACTCGATCCGGGAGCGATCGATCAGGGAAGGTTAATCGATCCAAGGAGCGCTTGATCAGGGAAAATTAATCGATCCGGGGAGCAATCGATCAGGAAAGGTTAATCGATCAAGGGAGCACTCGATCAGGGACGATTAATCGATCCGGGAATTGTTCGATCAGGGAAAGTTAATCGATCCGGGGATTGATCGATTAGGAATGGTTAATCGATCAAGGAGCGCTCGATCAGGGACAATTAATCGATCCGGGAGCGATCGATCCAGGGAGGCATCATGGAGTGATGCAGGCGGCTCAATCGAGCGCTCGAGCAATCGATCGGGGAGTGTTAATCCATCATTCGAAAGATCGATCAAGGCCTCTCAATCGATCGTTCGAGCGATCGACCAGGGGTGATCAATCGATCGTTCGAATGATCGATCAAGGAGTGGCATTTGGTCGATCAAGGCGGCTCAATCGATCACTCGAACGATCGATCAGCTCCGTGTCCCCCCCCACCCAGGGGCAATGTCAATCGATCGCCGGATCGATCGATCAGGCAGGAGCAATCAATCGACCGATTGATCGATCAAGGAATGTCAATCGATACCGGGGGGGGTGGATCAATCAAACGGAGCTGTCAATCAATCGATCAGGGGACATCAATCGATCAATCAATTAAGGCAGTGGTCGATCAATCAATCGATCAATTAATCGATCAATCACCCTAATAGATATTACCTAATCAATTAATGGATAGCAATCAATCAATCACTGGACACTGATCAATCAATCGATCAATCAATCGATGTCTATCAATAATTAATGGATAGTGATTAATTAATCAATGGAAGTTGATCAATCAATCGATCAATCAATTAATCGATCGATTAATCAATAAATCAATCCATTAATCGATCAATTAATCGATCAATCAACCGATCAATCAATTAATCGATCAATTAATCAATAAATCAATCAATCGATCAATAATCAATCAATCAGTCGATATCGATCGATCGCTCCCGGCCGCTGCTCCCCCCCCTCCCCCCTCCCCCTTCCCCCCTCTCCTCAGCCTCCCCAGCAGGCCCCTCCCCCCTCCTCCTTCCTTCCTCTTCCCCCCTCCTCCCTCCTCCCCCACCCCCTCCCCTCCCCCCCCCGCAGGGCCGTCCCCCCCCACCCCTCCCCCACCCGCCAGCCCCTCCCCCTCCCCCCTCCGCAGCCTGAGCAGGTCCCGGGCGCAGGCCCGCAGGGGGGGGAGGGGCCGCTCCAGCTCCCCCCGCGTCTCCCTCCAGCGCCGCAGCTGCTCCCCCAGCTCCCGGCGCAGCAGCGCCCCCGTCACCGGCACCGACGCCACCTGGCGGGGACACGGGGGGCAACGGGGTCACCCCACACCCCACGGGCACCCCGAGGGGCCATGGACCCGTATTGACCCCCATTAACCCCATTGACCTCCATTGACCCCCATTGACCTCATTGACCTCCACTGACCCCCATTGACCCCATTGACCCCCATTGACCCCATTGACCCCCATTGACCCCCATTGACCCCATTGACCTCCATTGACCTCCATTGACCCCCATTGACCCCCACTGACCTCCATTGACCACCATTGACCTCCATTGACCTCCACTGACCCCATTGACCCCCATCGACCCCATTGACCTCCATTCACCCCATTGACCCCATTGACCTCCATTGACCCCATTGACCTCCATTGACCCCATTGACCCCATTGACCTCATTGACCCCCATTGACCCCCATTGACCCCCATTGACCTCCATTGACCCCATTGACCTCCATTGACCCCCATTGACCTCCATTGACCCCCACTGACCTCCATTGACCACCCAATGTCCCCCCTTGCCCCCAAGCCCCCCTTGTCCCCCCGTGCCACCCCCCCATGGCCCCCCCAGACCTGGTGGACCAGGACGTCCTCGTGGAGGCCGGGCGGGGGGACGCTGCGGAGCCTCTCCATGGTCTCGTACATCCCCTGGCAGCTCCTCAGCTTCTCGGGGGTCCCCAGAGCCTGGCGCAGCAGCACCAGCCCCACCCGGAACATGATCTTCACCCCTGGAGGTGGGGGAGGGGACAACGGCGCGGGGAGGTGGGCATGGGGGTCTCAGGGGGGTGGGGTGGGGTGGGGGGACGTCGGGGTGAAGGTGTGGGAGATGTTTGGAGGGGGACATGGAGGTGGGGGATGTGGAGGGGGGAGGTGGGAGGTGGAGCTGGACCATGGAGGTGGAGGTGGAGATGGAGATGTGGGGGGCTGGGGTGAAGATGGGGGGGGTGGGGTGAAGATGTGGGGGGTTGGGATGAAGATGTGGGGGGTTGGGGTGAAGATGTGGGGGGTTGGGGTGAAGGTGTGGGGGGTTGGGAGGAGGACGTGGATGTGGACCATGGAGATGGAAAATGGTCATGGGAGGTGGAACATGGACATGGACACAGACACAGGAGGTGGAACATGGCCCATGGAGGTGGAGCATGACCCATGGAGGTAGATCATGGACCATGGACCATGGACAAAGGAGGTAGAACATGGGACCATGGAGGTAGAACATGACCCATGGAGGTGGAACATGGACATGGGAGGTGGACACAGGAGGAGAACATGACCCATGAAGATGGAACATGACCATGGAGGTGGAACACGACCCATGGAGGTGGGACATGGACATGGGAGGTGGAACATGGACACAGGAGGAGAACACAGGAGGAGGAACATGGGACCATGGTGGTAGAACATGGACCATGAACCATGGACACAGAAGGTAGAACATGGGACCATGGAGGTGGGACATGGACATGGGAGGTGGACACAGAAGGTAGAACATGGTCATGGGAAGTGAACATGGGACCATGGAGGTGGAACATGACCAGTGGAGGTAGAACATGGACCATGGAGACGGAACATGGACACAGAAGGTGGACACAGGAGGTAGAACATGGGACCATGAAGGTGGAACATGACCAGTGGAGGTAGAACATGGACACAGGAGGTGGAACATGGAGCATGGAGATGGGACATGGACACAGAGGGTGAACACAGAAGGTGGAACATGGGTCATGGAAGTGGAACATGGACATGGGAGGTGGAACATGGACCATGAACGTGGAACATGGACCATGGAGATGGATCATGGAGGTGGGACAAGGACCATGAAGGTGGAACATGGACATGGGAGATGGACACAGGAGGAGAACATGGCCCATGGAGGTGAAACATGACCCATGGTGGTAGAACATGGACCATGGACCATGGACACAGAAGGTAGAACATGGGACCATGGAGGTAGAACATGACCCATGGAGGTGGAACATGGACATGGGAGGTGGACACAGGAGGTAGAACATGACCCATGAAGATGGAACATGACCATGGAGGTGGAACACGGCCCATGGAGGTGGGACATGGACATGGGAGGTGGAACATGGACACAGGAGGAGAACACAGGAGGAGGAACATGGGACCATGGTGGTAGAAGATGGATCATGGACATGGAGACAGACACAGGAGGTAGAACATGGTCATGGGAAGTGAACATGGGACCATGGAGGTAGAACATGGACCATGAACCATGGACACAGAAGGTGGACACAGGAGGTAGAACATGGGACCATGAAGGTGGAACATGACCAGTGGAGGTAGAACATGGACACAGGAGGAGGAACATGGCCCATGGAGATGGAACCCCACCCCCCATGGAGGTGGAACCTCACCCCCCATGGTGGAACCCCACCCCCCATGGTGGAACCCCACCCCCCATGGAGGTGGAACCCCACCCCCCATGGTGGAACCCCACCCCCCATGGCGTTGCCCCACCCCCCCCATGGTGGAACCTCACCCCCCATGGTGGAACCTCACCCCCCATGGAGGTGGAACCTCACCCCCCATGGTGGAACCTCACCCCCCATGGTGGAACCCCACCCCCCATGGTGGAACCCCACCCCCCCTGGCGTTGCCCCACCTCCCCATGGTGGAACCTCACCCCCCATGGTGGAACCTCACCCCCCATGGCGTTGCCCCACCCCCCCCATGGTGGAACCCCACCCCCCATGGAGGTGGAACCCCACCCCCCCTGGTGGAACCCCACCCCCCATGGTGGAACCTCACCCCCCAATGGTGGAACCTCACCCCCCATGGTGGAACCCCACCCCCCATGGTGGTGGAACCCCACCCCCCATGGTGGAACCCCACCCCCCATGGTGGAACCCCACCCCCCATGGTGGAACCCCACCCCCCATGGAGGTGGAACCTCACCCCCCATGATGGAACCCCACCCCCCATGGTAGAACCTCACCCCCCATGGAGGTGGAACCCCACCCCCCATGGTGGAACCCCACCCCCCCTGGCGTTGCCCCACCCCCCCCGGCGTTGCCCCACCCCCCCCCCGCCCCTCCCCCGCGCTGACCCTCGCAGAAGAACATGTCCCAGACGCGCAGCACGGCGGCCCAGGGCAGGCTCCTGGAGAAGATGCACATGAACCACTCGGTCACGTAGAGCACCGGCTCCACCCGGAAGCGCCGCAGGTGCCGGTGGGCGGCGGGGGCCGCGCGGCGCAGGAGGGCGCCAAACACCTCCCCGTCCAGCTGCACGGCCTCCTGGGGGGACACCGACGCCGCCGGGGGGAGGGGGGGGTCAGGGATCACCCAGATCCGGCGTCTCACCGTTGGCCATGGTTGGCCACTGTTGGCTGTCATTGGCCACCATTGGCCACCACTGACCTTCATTGGCCATCATTGACCATGGTTGACCACCATTGGCCACTATTGGCCATGGTTGACCATCATTGACCTTTATTGGCCACTATTGACTATCATTGGCCATCATTGATCATCATTGGCCACTATTGGCCATCATTGGCCATCATTGGCCATCATTGACCACTATTGACTATCATTGGCCGTCATTGATCATGGTTGACCATGGTTGACCTTCATTGGCCACTATTGACTATCATTGGCCATCATTGACCATCATTGGCTGCTATTGGCCATCATTGACCATTATTGACCATCATTGGCCATCATTGACCACTATTGACTATCATTGGCCATCATTGATCATGGTTGACCATGGTTGACCACCACTGGCCATCATTGATCATCGTTGACCACCATTGGCCACTATTGGCCATCATTGATCATCATTGGCCATCATTGACCATGGTTGACAATCATTGATCTTCATTGGCCATCATTGATCATCGTTGACCACCATTGGCCACTATTGGCCATCATTGATCATCGTTGGCCATCATTGACCATCATTGGCCACCATTGACCACCACTGGCCATCATTGGCCATGGTTGACCACCATTAACCATCATTGACCATCATTGGCCACCATTGGCCGTCATTGGCCTTCATTGACCCCATTGACCCCCATTGACCCCATTGACCCCCATTGACCCCCATTGACCCCATTGACCCCCATTGACCCCCACTGACCTCCATTGACCCCCATTGACCCCCATTGACCCCATTGACCCCCATTGACCCCCATAGACCTCCATTGACCTCCATTGACCACAGATGGTCTCCACTGACCCCCATGGAGCCCCACTGACCCCCATTGACCCCACTGACCCCCATTGACCTCCATTGACCCCCACTGACCCCCATTGACCCCATTGACCTCCATTGACCCCCACTGACCCCATTGACCCTCACTGACCTCCATTGACCCCATTGACCCCCACTGACCCCATTGACCTCCATTGACCCCCATTGACCCCCATGGACCTCCATTGATCTCCATTGACCTCCATTGACCTCCATTGACCCCCATTGACCCCCATTGACCTCCATTGACCCCCATTGACCCCATTGACCCCATTGACCTCCATTGACCTCCATTGACCCCCATTGACCCCATTGACCTCCACTGACCCCCATTGACCCCATTGACCCCATTGACCTCCATTGACCTCCATTGACCACCATTGACCCCCATTGACCTCCATTGACCCCCATTGACCACAGATGGTCCCCATTGACCCCACTGACCCCCCTGACCCCCCCTGACCCCACCACCCCCCCCAGGTCCCCATGGTGTCCTCACCAGGCCGGCGCTGTAGTAGCCGGGCAGGTACTTGTCACAGATCTGCACCAGGCACCAGAAGGCTTGCTGGGACCACCAGGAGATCCAGTTAGGGGGGGACAGGGGGGACACCCCAACATCTGCCACCCCCCTCCACCCCCTGCCCCACCGCTGGGACCACCAGGAGATCCAGTTAGGGGGGGACAGGGGGGGACACCCCAACATCTGCCACCCCCCCAACCCCACCCCACTGCTGGGACCACCAGGAGATCTGGTCAGGGGGGGACAGGGGGGACAGGGGGGACACCCCAACATCTGCCACCCCCCCCCAACCCCCCACCCCACTGCTGGGACCACCAGGAGATCCAGTTAGGGGGGGACAGGGGGGACACCCCAACATCTGCCACCCCCCAAACCCACTGCCCCACTGCTGGGACCACCAGGAGATCCAGTTAGGGGGGGACAGGGGGGGACGGGGGGGACACCCCAACATCTGCCACCCCCCCAACCCCCCACCCCACCGCTGGGACCACCAGGAGATCCAGTTAGGGGGGGACAGGGGGGGACACCCCAACATCTGCCACCCCCCAACCCCCCACCCCACTGCTGGGACCACCAGGAGATCCAGTTAGGGGGGGACAGGGGGGGACACCCCAACATCTGCCACCCCCCCACCCCATGGACCCACCGCTGGGACCTCCCCATGGCCACCACCAGCTCCTGGGGACCCCCAACCTCCTGGAGACCCCCAAGTCCCTGGTGACCCCCAAGTCCTTGTTGCCCCCCAACCCTCTAATACCCCCCCAGCCCCCTATTACCCCCCCACCCCCCGTTGCCCCCCATTGCCCCCTAGCCCCCCTGTTACCCCCCAACCCCCCGTTGCCCCCCGTTGCCCCCCAGCCCCCCGTTGCCCCCCACCCCCCCACCCCCGTTACCCCCCGTTGCCCCCCAACCCCCTGTTACCCCCCACCCCCTGTTGCCCCCCGTTGCCCCCTTGCCCCCCTCACCCCCTGTTGCCCTCGTTGCCCCCCACCCCCCCGTTGCCCCCCACTCCCCCACCCCCGTTACCCCCCGTTGCCCCCCAACCCCGTTACCCCCCGTTGCCCCCTTGCCCCCCTCACCCCCTGTTGCCCCCATTGCCCCCCACCCCCCGTCGCCCCCCTCACCCGTTACCCCCCATTGCCCCCCGTTGCCTCCCCCACCCCCCTCACCCCCTGTTGCCCCCGTTGCCCCCCACCCCCCATTGCCCCCCACCCCCCGTTGCCCCCCACCCCCCGTTGCCCCCCATTGCCCCCCGACCCCCGTTGCCCCTCAGCCCCCCCCAGCATCCCCACCCCCCCGTTGCCCCCCAGCCCCCGTTGCCCCCGTTGCCCCCCACCCCCCGTTGCCACCCGTTGCCCCCCATTGCCCCCCAACCCCCTATTACCCCTCAACTCCCTATAACCCCCCGTTGCTCCCCAACCCCCTGTTACCCCCCAAGTCCTTGTTGCCCCCCCACCCCCCGTTGCCCCCCCACCCCCTGTTACCCCCTATTACCCCCTAGCCCCCCTTTTACCCCCCAACCCCCTATTACCCCCCCACCCCCCGTTGCCCCCCTCACCCCCTGTTACCCCCCGTTGCCCCCGTTGCCCCCGTTGCCCCCTACCCCCCTATTACCCCCCAGCCCCCTTTTACCCCCAACCCCCTGTCACCCCCCAACCCCCTATTACCCCCCCAGCCCCCGTTGCCCCCCTCACCCCCTGTTACCCCCCGTTGCCCCCGTTGCCTCCCACCCCCCGTTGCCCCCCAGCCCCCTGTTACCCCCCAACTCCCTATTACCCCCCAACCCCCTGTTACCCCCCAGCCCCCCGTTGCCCCCCCAGCCCCCCATTGCCCCGTTACCCCCCAGCCCCCCCAGCCCCCTGTCACCCCCCAGCCCCCTATTACCCCCAACCCCCTTTTACCCCCCAACCCCCATTGCCCCCCACCCCCCCGTTGCCCCCCATTGCCCCCCACCCCGTTACCCCCCACCCCCTGTTACCCCCCTCACCCCCCGTTGCCCCCCACCCCCCATTGCCCCCGTTGCCCCCCTCACCCCCCATTGCCCCCCCACCCCCCCTCACCCCCATTGCCCCTGTTGCCCCCCTCACCCCCCGTTGCCCCCGTTGCCCCCCGTTGCCCCCCAACCCCCTGTTACCCCCGTTGCCCCCCACCCCCCGTTACCCCTCGTGCCCCCTGTTGCCCCCAAGTTCCCTCATTGCCCCCCACCCCCCGTTGCCCCCCTCACCCCCCGTTGCCCCCGTTGCCCCCCACCCCCCGTTGCCCCCCTCACCCGTTACCCCCTATTACCCCCCACCCCCCGTTGCCCCCCACCCCCCGTTGCCCCCTACCCCCCTGTTACCCCCCATGGCCCCCATTACCCCCTCACCCCCCGTTGCCCCCCACCCCCCATTGCCCCCGTTGCCCCCCTCACCCCCCATTGCCCCCCCACCCCCCCTCACCCCCCTCACCCCCGTTGCCCCTGTTGCCCCCCTCACCCCCCGTTGCCCCCGTTGCCCCCCGTTGCCCCCCACCCCCCGTTACCCCTCGTGCCCCCTGTTGCCCCCAAGTTCCCTCATTGCCCCCCACCCCCCGTTGCCCCCCTCACCCCCCGTTGCCCCCGTTGCCCCCTACCCCCCTGTTACCCCCCATGGCCCCCATTACCCCCTCACCCCCCGTTGCCCCCTCACCCCCTGTTACCCCCCTCACCCCCCGTTGCCCCCCACCCCCCATTGCCCCCGTTGCCCCCATTGCCCCCATTGTCCCCCCACCCCCCCTCACCCCCCACCCCCCCGTTGCCCCCCATTGCCCCCCACCCCGTTACCCCCCACCCCCTGTTGCCCCCCGTTGCCCCCCAGCCCCCCATTACCCCCCACCCCCTGTTACCCCCCACCCCCATGTTGCCCCCCCTTGCCCCCCACCCCGTTACCCCCCACCCCCTGTTACCCCCATTGCCCCCCTCACCCCCCCATTGCCCCCCACCCCCCTGTTACCCCCACCCCCCCCACCCCCCGTTGCCCCCCTCACCCCCTGTTACCCCCACCCCCCCCACCCCCCGTTGCCCCCGTTGCCCCCGTTGCCCCCCTCACCCCCCGTTGCCCCCGTTGCCCCCCACCCCCCTATTGCCCCCCCAACCCCCTATTGCTCCCCAGCCCCCCGTTGCCCCCTGTTACCCCCCACCCCCCGTTGCCCCCGTTGCCCCCTCCCCCCCCGTTGCCCCCCATCCCCCCGTTGCCCCCCTCACACCCCCACCCCCCATTGCCCTCCCACCCCCTCCACCCCCCTCACCCCCCGTTGCCACCCTGTTGCCCCCATTGCCCCCCATCCCCCCTGTTACCCCCCATCCCCCCCAGCCCCCCATTGCCCCCCACCCCCCCGTTGCCCCCCATTGCCCCCCACTCCGTTACCCCCCACCCCCTGTTGCCCCCCATTGCCCCCCACCCCGTTACCCCCCACCCCCTGTTGCCCCCCGTTGCCCCCTGTTACCCCCAACCCCCTGTTACCCCCCGTTGCCCCCCTCACCCGTTACCCCCTATTACCCCCCACCCCCCGTTGCCCCCCACCCCCCATTGCCCCCCATCCCCCCTGTTACCCCCCATCCCCCCAGCCCCCCGTTGCCCCCCACCCCCCATTGCCCCCTGTTACCCCCCCACCCCCCGTTGCCCCCCTCACCCGTTACCCCCTATTACCCCCCACCTCCCGTGGCCCCCGTTGCCCCCCGTTGCCCCCCAGCCCCCCATTGCCCCCGTTGCCCCCCAGCCTCCCGTTGCCCCCCCCAACCCCCCCTACTCCCCGTTGCCCCCCGTTGCCCCCCCACCCCCCGTTGCCCCCCACCCCCTGTTACCCCCCTCACCCCCCGTTGCCCCTCACCCCCCATTGCCCCCGTTGCCCCCTCACCCCCCCTCACCCCCCCCACCCCCCGTTGCCCCCGTTGCCCCCCACCCCCCATTGCCCCCATTGCCCCTCACCCCCCTCACCCCCCGTTGCCCCCCTCACCCCCCGTTGCCCCCGTTGCCCCCCCACCCCCCGTTGCCCCCGTTGCCCCCCACCCCCCGTTGCCCCCCGTTGCCCCCTCACCCCCCCCACCCCCCCCACCCCCCGTGGCCCCCGTTGCCCCCGTTGCCCCCATTGCCCCCCCAGCCCCCCGTGCCCCCCATTGCCCCCCCCACCCCCCTCACCCCCTGTTGCCCCCCTCACCCCCCGTTGCCCCCCACCTCGGCGGGCATGTGCATGAGCAGCACGGCGGCCACGGGCGCCTGGGCCTGGCAGTAGCCCTCGTGGGGCCGCAGCACCGTGTAGGCCTTGAGGATCCGGTACAGGTCCTGCTGCCTGGGGGCGGGGCCACGGGGCTCAGCCAATGGGGAGGGGACATGGGGGAGGGGGCGGCCAATAGGGGAGGGGCGATGGGAGAGGGGGCAGGGCCAGCCAATAGGGGAGGGGCCATGGGAGAGGGGGCAGGGCCAGCCAATAGGGGAGGGGTGATGGGAGAGGGGGCGGGGCCAGCCAATAGGGGAGGGGCGATGGGAGAGGGGGCAGGGCCAGCCAATAGGGGAGGGGCGATGGGAGAGGGGGCAGGGCCAGCCAATAGGGGAGGGGCCATGGGAGAGGGGGAGGAGCCAACAGGGAGGGGGAGGGGCTAATGTAAAAGGGAGGGGCTATGGGGAGGGGATGGGCTGTGGGAAGGGGAGGGGTTATGGGAGAGGGGGAGGAGCCAACGGGGAGGGGGAGGGGCTGTGGGGAGGGGAGGAGCTATGGAGAGGGGAGGAGCCAATGTGAAAGGGAGGGGCTATGGGGAGGGGGAGGGAGTATACAAGGGGGAGGGGCTATGGGGGGAGGGGCTATGGAGAGGGGGAGGGGCTATGGGGGCTATGGGAGGGGGAGGAGCCAACGGGGAGGGGGTGGGACTATGGGAGGGGGAGGAGCCAATGGGGAGGGGGAGGGGCTGTGGGGAGGGGAGGAGCTATGGAGAGGGCAGGGGCCAATGTGAAGGGGAGGAGCTATGGGAGGGGAGGGGTTATAAGAGGGGCTATGGGAGGGGGGAGGAGCTA
Organism: Caprimulgus europaeus; assembly: GCA_907165065.1. The sequence continues at coordinate 48,639 of CAJRAV010000023.1, forward strand.
ATGCAAAGGGGGAGGGGCCAATGTGAAGGGGAGGGGCTATGGGGGGAGGGGCTACTGTGAAGGGGAGGAGCCAATGTGAAGGGGAGGGGCTATGGGAGGGAGAGGGGCTATGGGAAGGGGAGGAGCCAATGTGAAGGGGAGGGGCTATGGGGGGCCAACCCAGAGAGGGTGTGGCCATAGCAAAGTGGGTGTGGCCAGGACAGGGTGGGTGTGGCCATGGTGATGTGGGCGTGGCTATCTCGAGGGTGGGTGTGGCAAGGTGTAAGTGGGCAAGTCCGGAGGTGGGCGTGGCCAGGGCGACGTGGGCGTGGCCAGGGCGAGGTGGGTGTGGCTGGGACAGGGTGGGCGTGGCTATCTCCAGTGTGGGCGTGGCCAGGGTGAGGTGGGCGTGTCCAGGATGAGGTGGGCGTGGCCAGGAAGATGTGGGCGTGGCCAAGACAGGTTACCTATAACCAGGACAAGGTGGGGCTGCCCATAGCAAGGTGGGCGTGGCTATCTGGAGGGTGGGCGTGGCCAGGGCGAGGTGGGCGTGTCCCGGGGTGAGGTGGGCGTGGCCAGTGGGGGGTGGGCGTGGCCAAGACAGGGAGCACATAGGACAGGGTGAGCCTGGCCAGGGCGAGGTGGGTGTGGCTATCTCAAGGGTGGGTGTGGCCAGGACGAGGTGGGCGTGTCCAGGGGTGGGGTGGGCGTGGCCAGGGCGAAGTGGGAGTGGCCAAGACAGGGAGCACATAGGACAGGGTGAGGTGGGCGTGGCCAGGGGGAGGTGGGCGTGAACAGGACAGGGTGGGCGTGGCCAAGACAGGGTCGATATAACCAGGACAAGGTGGGGGTGCCCATAGCGAGGTGGGTGTGGCGATCCCAAGGGTGGGCGTGGCTATCCCAAGGGTGGGCGTGGCCAGGACGAGGTGGGCGTGTCCAGAGGGAGGTGGGCGTGGCTATCTCGAGGGTGGGTGTGGCCAGGACGAGGTGGGCGTGTCCAGAGGGAGGTGGGCGTGGCTATATTGAGGGTGGCCGTGGCCCGGATGAGGTGGGTGTGTCCAGGGTGACGTGAGTGTGGCCAGAGGGAGGTGGGCGTGGTCAGTATGAGGTGGGCGTGGCCAGGGGTGAGGTGGGCGTGGCCAGGACGGGGTGGGCGTGTCCAGGACGGGGTGGGCGTGTGCAGGACGAGGTGGGCGTGTTCAGGGGTGAGGTGGGCATGGCTATCTCGAGTGTGGGTGTGTCCAGGGTGACGTAAACGTGGCCAGAGCGAGGTGGGCGTGGTCAGTATGAGGTGGGCGTGTCCAGGGGTGAGGTGGGCGTGTCCAGGACGGGCTGGGCGTGTCCAGGACGAGGTGGGCGTGTTCAGGGGTGAGGTGGGCGTGTCCAGGGCGAGGTGGGCGTGGGTATCTAGAGGGTGGGTGTGGCCATGGCGGGGTGGGCGTGGCCAGAGTGGGGTGGGCGTGGCTATCTCGAGGGTGGGCGTGTCCAGGGCGGGGTGGGCGTGGCCATCTCGAGGGTGGGCGTGTCCTACCCGTGCCCCCCGCGGGCGGCGAACATCTCGTGGAAGGGGAACTGCCGGTGCAGGTCCTTCTCGATGGCGTCCAACCAGCGCGGCTCCCCCGGCTGCCGCTCCAGCTCCTGCCGCCAGGGGGCGTGGTCACGGGGGGCGGGGCCATTGGCCACACCCACCCCCCTAATTGGCCACGCCCCCACTGACCTGGAAGAGGCCGGGGTGGCGCTGGAGCTGGGCGTGGCTGTCGGACAGGAGCTGCCAGGCCCGGGCACGAAGGGACGAGGGGATCCCCTTGCGGCAGCGCAGCTTGACCTGGCCCGGGGACACGGGGACACGGGGACACGGGGACACGGGGACACGGGGACACACGGACACGGGGACACGGGGACACGGGGACACGGGGACAGGGGGACACGGGGACACAGGGACACGGGGACACGGGGACACACGGACACGGGGACACGGGGACACGGGGACACACGGACACGGGGACACGGGGACACGGGGACACGGGGACACACGGACACGGGGACACGGGGACACGTGGACACAGGGACACGGGGACACAGGGACACGGGGACACGGGGACACGGGGACAGGGGGACACGGGGACACGGGGACACAGGGACACACGGACACAGGGACACACGGACACAGGGACACACGGACACGGGGACACGGGACACGGGGACAGGGGGACAGGGGGACACGGGGACACGGGGACACACGGACACGGGGACACACGGACACACGGACACGGGGACACACGGACACGGGGACACGGGGACACGGGACACGGGGACACGGGACACGGGGACACACGGACACGGGGACACGGGACACGGGGACAGGGGGACACGGGGACACGGGGACAGACAGACACACAGTGAGACCCATGGACAGACCCACGGACACGGGGACACGGGGACACACGGACACGGGGACACACGGACACGGGGACACGGGGACACGGGGACACAGGGACACGGGGACACGGGGACACGGGGACACGGGGACACACGGACACGGGGACACGGGGACACGGGGACACGGGGACACACGGACACGGGGACACACGGACACGGGGACACGGGGACACAGGGACACGGGGACACGGGGACACGGGGACACACGGACACGGGGACACGGGGACACGGGGACACAGGGACACGGGGACACGGGGACACACGGACACAGGGACACGGGGACACGGGGACACACGGACACGGGGACACGGGGACACAGGGACACGGGGACACGGGGACACACGGACACAGGGACACGGGGACACGGGGACACACGGACACGGGGACACGGGGACACGGGGACACACGGACACGGGGACACGGGGACAGGGGGACACGGGGACACGGGGACAGGGGGACACACGGACACGGGGACACACGGACACGGGGACACGGGGACACGGGGACAGGGGGACACGGGGACACGGGGACAGGGGGACACGGGGACATGGGGACACACGGACACGGGGACACGGGGACACGGGGACACGGGGACACGGGGACACGGGGACACAGGGACACGGGGACACAGGGACACGGGGACACGGGGACACGGGGACACAGGGACACGGGGACACAGGGACACGGGGACACGGGGACACGGGGACACAGGGACACAGGGACACACGGACACGGGGACACAGGGACACGGGGACACGGGGACACACGGACACGGGGACACACGGACACGGGGACACGGGGACACGGGGACACACGGGGACACGGGGACACGGGGACACGGGGACACAGGGACACGGGGACACGGGGACACGGGGACACGGGGACACACGGACACGGGGACACGGGGACAGGGGGACACGAGGACACGGGGACACGGGGACACGGGGACACAGGGACACGGGGACACGGGGACACGGGGACACACAGACACGGGGACACGGGGACACACGGACACACGGACACGGGGACACGGGGACACGGGGACACGGGGACACGGGACACACGGACACACGGACACGGGGACACACGGACACGGGGACACGGGGACACGGGGACACAGGGACACAGGGACACAGGGACACGGGGACACGGGGACAAACGGACACGGGGACACAGGGACACGGGGACACGGGGACAGAGGGACACACGGACACGGGGACACGGGGACACGGGGACACGGGGACACACGGACACGGGGACACACGGACACGGGGACACGGGGACACAGGGACACGGGGACACGGGGACACAGGGACACGGGGACACAGGGACACGGGGACACACGGACACAGGGACACGGGGACACGGGGACACGGGGACACGGGGACACAGGGACACACGGACACAGGGACACGGGGACACGGGGACACACGGACACAAGGACACAGGGACACGGGGACACGGGGACACGGGGACACGGGGATACGGGGACACGGGGACACGGGGACACACGGACACGGGACACAGGGACACACGGACACGGGGACACACGGACACGGGGACACGGGGACACGGGGACACGGGGACAAACGGACACGGGGACACGGGGACACACGGACACAGGGACACGGGGACACGGGGACACAGGGACACGGGGACACGGGGACACACGGACACGGGGACACGGGGACACAGGGACACACGGACACGGGGACACACGGACACGGGGACATGGGGACACGGGGACACAGGGACACGGGGACACGGGGACACAGGGACACACGGACACGGGGACATGGGGACACACGGACACGGGGACACGGGGACACACGGACACGGGGACACGGGGACACGGGGACACGGGGACACACGGACACACGGACACGGGGACACGGGGACACACGGACACGGGGACACGGGGACACGGGGACACACGGACACGGGGACACGGGGACACGGGGACACGGGGACACACGGACACGGGACACGGGGACACGGGGACACACGGACACACGGACACGGGGACACGGGGACACACGGACACGGGGACACGGGGACACGGGGACACGGGGACACGGGGACACACGGACACAGGGACACGGGGACACGGGGACACGGGGACACACGGACACGGGGACACAGGGACACAGGGACACAGGGACACACGGACACAGGGACACAGGGACACGGGGACACACGGACACAGGGACACGGGGACACGGGGACACGGGGACACACGGACACGGGGACAGGGGGACACGGGGACACGGGGACAGGGGGACACGGGGACACGGGGACACAGGGACACGGGGACACAGGGACACAGGGACACAGGGACACGGGGACACAGGGACACGGGGACACAGGGACACAGGGACACGGGGACACGGGGACACACAGTGAGACCCATGGACAGACCCAAACCCTTCTATGGGGCAGGAACCGCCCCCCAAACCCTTCTATGGGGCAGGAAACCCCCCCAAACCCTTCTATGGGGCAGGAAACCCCCCCAAACTCTTCTATGGGGCAGGAAACCCCCCCCAAACCTTTCTATGGGGCAGGAAACCCCCCCCAAAGCCTTCTATGGGGCAGGAAGTCCCCCCAAACCCTTCTATGGGGCAAGAAACCCCCCCCAAACCCTTCTATGGGGCAGGAAACCCCCCCCAAACCCTTCTATGGGGCAGAAACCGCCCCCCAAACCCTTCTATGGGGCAGGGAACCCCCCCCAAACCCTTCTATGGGGCAGGAACCCCCCCCAAACCCTTCTATGGGGCAGGAAACCCCCCCCAAACCCTTCTATGGGGCAGGAACCCCCCCCAAACCCTTCTATGGGGCAGGAAACCCCCTCCAAGCTCTTCTATGGGGCAGGAAACCCCCCCAAACCGTTCTATGGGGCAGGAAACCCCCTCCAAGCTCTTCTATGGGGCAGGAAACCCCCCCCAAACCGTTCTATGGGGCAGGAAACTCCCCCCAAACCCCTCTATGGGGCAGGAAACTCCCCCCAGCCCTTCTATGGGGCAGGAAACTCCCCCCAAACCCTTCTATGGGGCAGGAAACTCCCCCAAAGCCTTCTATGGGGCAAGAACCCCCCCCCCCAAACCCTTCTATGGGGCAGGAAACCCCCCCCAAACCCTTCTATGGGGCAGGAAACCCCCCCAAACCCTTCTATGGGGCAGGAAACCCCCCCCAAACCCCTCTATGGGGCAGGACCCACCTTCTGGTAGCGGTGCAGCAGCCACTTGTCCCAGTGGTGGAACATCTCCAACCACTTCAGCTCCCGTTGCCGGGCCACGTCCACGGGCACCGAGTTCTCCCTGGGTGGGGCAAGAAATGGGGCAAAGAGGGGGGGGATGAGGAGGGTTTTGATCCCCCCTCCCCCAACTAAACCCCCCCCCAGCCCCATAACCACCCCCTGAGCCCACCCAACCCAACCCTTGGTGGGTCTTGAGGCCTTAGAGATGAAGATGTTGAGGTGGGACCCACATGGTGGGGGGCAGGGAGGGATGGGAGGGGGGGAGGGTGGGTGGGGGCTCATTTTTGGGGTGCAAGAGGTTGTTTTTAGGAGGGGGGAGGGGTGTGACTCACGGTGTCTCACAGTATTGGCTGCCCCCCAAGAAGCCGTAGCGGTCGGTTCGGCGGTAAGATGGCGTCACCCCCACTTCCGAGTCGGACCCCACGGAGCTGATGTCATCAGGGAAGGAACTGGCCAAGGATTCCAACGTCCCTGACAAGAGACTCACGGAATCCAAGTCCCCTCCCCGGGGGGGTGGGATCCCGGGGCCTAAACTACTCTGAGAACCACGGGTCAATCCACCAGCTTCCAAAATGGCCGCCGATGGGGTTGAGGATGGTGCCAAGATGGCCGCCGAGGAAGTAATGGGGGTCTCTAAGGCTGCCTGGGATTGGTTTGGCTTCAAGATGGCCGATGCTGAGGTGGTGGGAGGGTCTGCTGAGGCCAAGATGGCCGCCGGTGAGGATGAGGTGGCTGCTGGTGAATCCAAGATGGCCGCCCTTGACCCCAAGATGGCCGTTGTTGAGCTCCCATTGGCTTCTGGCTCCTCACTGGCTGCTGTTGACCCTGTGCTGGCCACTGTTGACTCCAAGATGGCCGCTGTTGAGCTCCCATTGGCTTCTGGCTCCTCATTGGCCGCTGTTGGTCCCGTGTTGGCCGCTGTTGACTCCAAGATGGCCGCCGTTGACCCCTGGTGGGTTTCTGGCTCCTCATTGGCTGCTGTTGACCCCATGTTGGCCACCGCTGACCCTGTGCTGGCCACCGTTGACCCCTCATTGGGCACTGTTGACCCCAAGATGGCCGCTGTTGACTCCAAGATGGCCACTGTTGACCTCCCATGAGCTTCTGGCCCCTCATTGGCTGTTGTTGACCCCAAGATGGCCACAGTTGACCCCTTGTTGGCCACCGTTGACGTTGATATGGCCACCGTTGGCCCCGCGCTGGTCACCGTTGACCCCAACATGGCCGCTGTTGACCCCAAGGTGGCTGCCGTTGACCCCTGGTGGGTTTCTGGCTCCTCATTGGCTGTTGTTGACCCCAAGATGGCCGCTGTTGATGCTGCATTGGTCGCCGCTGTCCCCACGTTCGTCACCGTTGACCCCAAGATGGCCGCCGCTGACCCCCGCTGGGTTTCCGGCTCCTCATTGGCTGCCGTTGACCCCAAGATGGCCGCCGCAGACCCCCGCTGGGTTTCTGGCTCCTCATTGGCCGCCGTTGACCCCAAGATGGCCGCTGCTGACCCCCGTTGACCCCCCGCTGACCAGGCCTCGACCTCGGCCCCCCCCACGGTGACCTTTGACCTCGTCCGTCCTTCTCCCCCCTCATTGGTCGCTTCCAATAGACCCCGAATCTCTTCCACCCCCTCATTGGCCGCCGTTGCCGTCACCCCATTGGCCAGGGGTCGCGCGGGGAGGGCGTGGCCTACCTTGAGGCGAGGGGGGGCGGTGGGGGGGGGGCCCCGTTTCCATGGTGACGAGCCCCGGGTGGGGGGGGGGGGGGGGGGAGACCCCGGGGGTTGAGGCAGCGGCTGGAGCGACCCCACCCCCCACCCGCCGGGGTGCGCGCGCAGCCGCGGACCAATCAGAGTGAGGCCACACCCCTCCACCCGCCCTCTGATTGGTTAACGAAGGGGGAGGAGGGCGGGGCCCGCGGAACAGGAAGAGGAAGCGGAAGAGAAGGGAAGCGGCGGCCAATAGGGAGAGAGGTGGGAGGGGGCAGAGCAGAGCGCGCAGCCAATGGGGTGAGGGAGGAGAGCACAGCCAATCGGAGAGGCCGAAAGAATGAGCGGCGTTTGCGGCAGCCAATGGGAGCGCAGGAGGTGCCGGGTCTAGATGAGCGGCGCTCTCAGCCAATGGGCGACAGAGGGCGGGATAAGCGTCGGGTTATGAACCAATCAGCGCGCAGCAACACTCCCAGCCAATAAAATCACGCGCTGAGCGCCGCAGCCAATCACAGCGCAGAGTCACCTGAAGGAGGTGGAGCCACAGTCATGTGACATCTCTCGTGAAACCCCCCCCACTTCCGCAGCGTTGCCTGGCAACTGCCCCCCCCTCAGCCGCCCGCTCAGCACTCGCAGCTGATTGGTGGAGGGGGTGAGGGGTGGGCGTGGCTTGTAGGGGCAAGGGGGCGGGGCTAAACGCAAGGCACCCCCCCCCCCCCACGACCACCCTCAGCCCCCCCCCAGCAGCACCAGGGACCCCACCGAACCCCCTCAATCCCTCCTCAGCGGCCCCTCCCCGCCCCCCCCACCCCCCCGGTCACCTCCCAGACCCCCGGGGCCGGCGCTGCCCTAATGGCGGAAGCTTTTAGAAGCCACTTCCGGCTTGTGCCCCCCCCCCCCGGCGCCTCTCTAGCCCGCTGGGAGGACTGAGGTTGTCGATAGCGATCGTGTGACTCTATGGTCCTGGAGGACTCGCCGCCATTTTGAGTGAGGGCGGTTGCCGGGAGTGGGGGGGGCGGGGAGGGACCCGTTACCGGGGGGTCTGGGAGGGTTACTGGGAGCACTGGGAGGGGACTGGGAGCACTGGGAGTACTGGGGGCACTGGGAGGGGAGATAGGGGCCGTACTGGGAGGGATACTGGGAGCACTGGGAGGGATACTGGGGGTACTGGGGGGTTACTGGGAGCACTGGGAGGGGTACTGGGAGCACTGGGGGCCATACTGGGAGCACTGGGAGCACTGGGAGGGTTACTGGGAGCACTGGAGTGATTATTTGGAGCACTTCGGGGTTACTGGGAATACTGGGGGGGTTACTAGGGGCACTGGGAGGGGAGATAGGGGTCATACTGGGAGCACTGGGAGGGCTACTGGGAGCACTGGGGGCCATACTGGGAGCACTGTGAGGGCACTGGGAGCACTGGGGGGTTACTGGGAGCACTGGAAGGGTTACTGGGAGTACTGGGAGGCGAAACAGGGGCCATACTGGGAGCCCTGGGGGGGTTACTGCGAGGGTTATGGGGTCTTCTTGCACCCCAGTCTTTGGCCCCGCCCTCATGGGGGTCCGCCCCAATTTGCCCTGGTGTGGGCGGGGCCAAGGGGTGAGGCCACGCCCCGGTGTGCTTTAGCCACGCCCCCACAGCCCACCAACCAATCAGCTCCCTTTAAGCGATTTAGGGGTGTGGCTTAGCGAGGCCACGCCCAGGGGCTGTCCCCGTGGCCGTGCCTTATTGTGGGCGTGGCTTCAACAGGCCACACCCCCTCAGCGCATCTCACTCACTGATTGGTGCTGAGCTTTAACCCCGCTCCATTGTGGGCGTGGCCTGTTCCGGCTTTGGGGGCGGGGCCTGTCGGGGCCACCAATAAATGCTCCCATTTCATTTGGGGGTGATTTTTTAGCTAAAAACCCTGAAATTGGTGAGTTTTTGTCCTAGAAAAGGAGGGGAGGGGGGCCTTAAAGTCACCCCCACCCCCGGGAAGCGGGATAGGGCGACCAATCCCCTTTCAGTCCTTGATATATGCAGATTCATGCAAATTTAGGCACACCCCCACGGCTCGGGCGTTGCGCGCATGCGCCGAACGCGGGGGATGGCGGGAAGAGGCGCGGAGAGAAAACGGCGGCGCAGATTCGCCACAACCGCGCGGCTTCAGAAAACAAATTAAATTAATTTATTTTAAAAATATATTTTTACAAAAATCGGAGGGAAAAGGGGTGGGAAAAACGCGGGGAGAAATGGGTGAAAAATGAAGGAAATCGGGCAAAAAGAACCGGGGAGAAATGGCGAAAGTGCGGCGGGGTGTTATAGGCGGCAGATTCGTCACAGCGCCCGGGGCCGCGCTTCCCTTCCCTCGCGCGCTCGCGTTTCCTCGGAGCGGACGCGTCGTTGTTTCCTTTTTTTCCCTTTTTTTGGGTATTTTTGGTGTGGTTTTTGCGGCGGGGGGGGGATAAAAAAGCGTTTTAAGGAGGAAAACAAGATTTTGCGTGTGGAAAGTGCGGCGCGGAGCCGCGCATGCGCAGTCCCTCTCGCGAGAGCTGCGCGCCGCGAGTTCGCCCGTTGGCTCCTCCCCTTCTCCTCCGCCCCCCCCCCTCACTCCCCCCTCCCCCCCCGCCCGCCCCGGTCTGCGGCGGCGGCGGCGGCGGCAGCTCCGGTTCCTTCCGCTTCCTTCTTCCGCTTTCTGCCGCCGCTTCCGCTGTTGCTTCCGCTTGACGGTCTTGACTTCGGCCCCGTCGCTCTCCCGCCCTGCGGAGGCGGGGAGCGGGCAACGGGCGGCGGCGGCGGCGAGTGAGGGCAGGTGAGAGCCGAGGGGAGAGAAGGTTCGTGAGGGGAAATGGCGGGAAAAGGGGCGGTTTGTGAGGGGAAAGGGGGTGTGGGAGCGGGGGGGTGTGAGATGTGAGGGGAAAGTTGGGGGGCTATGGGGTAATGGGGGGTTCTGGGGGTCCTGGGGGGCTGAGAGAGGGTTCGTGAGGAGAAATAGTGGGAAAAAGGGTAATTTGTGAGGGAAAAATATGTGAAAAGTGGTGGTTTCATAGGGAAAAGGGGGTGTGGGAGATGGGGGGGTGTGAGATGTGAGGGGAAAGTTGGGGGGCTGAGGGGTAATGGGGGGTTTTGGGGGTCCTGGTGGGCTGAGAGAGGGTTTGTGAGGGGAAATAGTGGGAAAATGGGTGATTTCTGACATAAAACTGAGGGAAAAGGGGTGATTTGAGTGGGGAAATGGGGGGTGGGGGGGTGGGGCAGTGAGATGTGAGGGGAAAGTTGGGGTAGTGGGGAGTCCTGGGGGGCTGAGGGGGGATTTTTGAGGGGAAATAGTGGGAAAAGGGGGGATTTCTGAGGGAAAATAGGGTCTGGGAGACAGGGGGATGTGAGAGCTGAGGGGAAGGTTGGGGGGCTGAAGGGAAATGGGGGGTTCTGGGGGGGCTGAGAGAGGGTTTGTGAGGGGGAATTGTGGGAAAATGGGGGGATTTCTGAGGGGAAAGGGGGTGTGGGAGGTGGGGGGTGTGAGATGTGAGGGGAAAGTTGGGGGGCTGAGGGGTAATGGGGGGGTTCTGGGGGTCCTGGGGGGCTGAGAGAGGGTTTGTGAGAGGAAATAGTGGGAAAAGGGGCGATTTCTGAGGTAAAACTGAGGGAAAAGGAGGGATTTGAGAGGGAAAAGGGGGTCTGGGAGATGGGGGGGTGTGAGAGCTGGGGGGAAAGTTGGGGTAATGGGGGGTTTTGGGGGTCCTGGGGGGCTGAGGAGGGATTTGTGAGGGGAAATAGTGGGAAAAGGGAGGATTTATGAGGGAAAACTGTGTGAAAAGTGGTAATTTCATCGTCGTGGGGGACTGAGAGAAGGTTTGTGAGGGGAAATAGTGGGAAAAAGGGGGGATTTGTGAGGGGAAAGGGGGTGTGGGAGGTGGGGGGGTGTGAGATGTGAGGGGAAAGTTGGGGGGCTGAGGGGTAATGGGGGGTTTTGGGGGTCCTGGTGGGCTGAGAGAGGGTTTGTGAGGGGAAATTGGGGGGAAAATGGTCATTTCTGAGGGGAAACTGAGGGAAAAGGGGTGATTTGAGTGGGGAAATGGGGTGTGGGGGGGTGGGGCAGTGAGATGTGAGGGGAAAGTTGGAGTAGTGGGAGGTTTGGGGCGTCCTGGGGGGCTGAGGAGGGATTTTTGAGGGGAAATAGTGGGAAAATGGGCAATTTCTGAGGGGAAATAGGGTCTGAGAGCTGGAGGGGTGTGAGATGTGAGGGGAAAGTTGGGGTGATGGGGGGATTTGGGGGTCTTGGTGGGCTGAGAGAGGGTTTGTGAGGGGAAACAGTGGGAATAGGGGCGATTTCAGAGGGGAAACTGAAGAAAAAGAGGCGATTTCTGAGGGGAAAGGGGGTGTGGGAGCGGGGGGGGGTGTGAGATGTGAGGGGAAAGTTGGGGGGCTGAGGGGAAATGGGGGGATTTGGGGGTCCTGGGGGGATGAGGGGGCATTTGTGAAGGGAAATAGTGGGAAAAGGGGGGATTTCTGAGGGGAAATAGGGTCTGAGAGACGGGGGGGTGTGAGAGCTGAGGGGAAGGTTGGGGGGCTGAGGGGAAATGGGGGGTTATGGGGTCCTGGGGGGCTGAGGGGGGCATTTGTGAGGGGAAATGGCGGGAAAAGGGGCGATTTCTGAGGGGAAAGGGGGTGTGGGAGCTGGGGGGGTGTGAGATGTGAGGGGAAAGTTGGGGTAATGGGGGGATTTGGGGGTCTTGGGGGGCTGAAAGAGGGTTCATGAGGAGAAATTGGGGAAAAAGGGGGGATTTCTGAGGGAAAATAGGGTCTGGGAGATGGGGGGGTGTGAGATGTGAGGGGAAGGTTGGGGGGCTGAGGGGAAATGGAGAGTTCTGGGGGTCCTGGGGGGCTGAGAGAGGGTTTGTGAGGGGAAATAGTGGGAAAATGGGTGATTTCTGACATAAAACTGAGGGAAAAGGGGTGATTTGAGTGGGGAAATGGGGTGGGGG
>CAJRAV010000024.1:0-40000 GCA_907165065.1 Caprimulgus europaeus
TGGCCCTGGGGGGTCCTTGGGGACATCACTGGGGGGTTTGGGGACATGGAGGTGGCACTGGGGGGTGATGGCACATGGGGACATGGAGGTGGCACTAGGGGGTCTTTGGGGACATCACTGGGGTGGGGGGGACACAGGGACAACGGTGTCACACGTGTCTGACATCGTGGGGACGGTGAGGGACACCCCCGGGGGTGGCACTGGGGAGGGACATGGGGACAACGGTGTCACACGTGTCCGACATCGTGGGGACGGTGAGGGGACACCAGGGGGTGGCACTGGGGGTGGGGGGACACGGGGTGGGGGAGGGGGACATGGGGACGGGGCCACCAAGGTCCTGAGGAGCAGCTGGAGGTGGCCCTGGGGGGTCCTTGGGGACATCACTGGGGGGTCCTGGGGTGAGGGGACACGAGGACATGGAGGTGGCACTGGGGGGTCCTTGGGGACTTCACTGAGGGGTTCTGGGGTGGTGGCTCCATGTCCCTGGAGATGTCCCTCACCTTGGGTGGTGGCTCCCTGTCCCCATGGGTGATGTCCCCATGTCCCTCCTGTGGTGACCCCCTCTCCCTGTCCCCATGTCCCCCTGATGTCCCCCTGTCCCCCTGCTGTCCCCTGTGTCCCCTGCTGTCCCCCTGTGTCCCCTGCTGTCCCTGATGTCCCTGCTGTCCCCTGATGTCCCTGCTGTCCCAGGAGAGCCTGTCCCCATGGGTGGTGGCTCCATGACCCCATGGGTGATGTCCCCCTGTCCCTGTCCCCCTGATGTCCCTGTCCCTGTCCCCATGGGTGATGTCCCCTGATGTCCCTGTGTCCCCTGTCTGTACCAGGAGGGCCTGGTCCCCTGTCCCTGTCCCCCTGATGTCCCTGTCCCCCTGTCCCCCTGATGTTCCTGTCCCCTGTCCCCATGGGTGATGTCCCCTGCTGTCCCCTGCTGTCCCCTGCTGTCCCCATGTCCCCTGTGTCCCAGGAGGGCCTGTCCCTGTCCCCTGATGTCCCCTGTGTCCCTGCTGTCCCCTGATGTCCCCTGCTGTCCCCTGTGTCCCCTGCTGTCCCCTGCTGTCCCCATGTCCCCTGTGTCCCAGGAGGGCCTGTCCCTGTCCCCTGATGTCCCCTGTGTCCCCTGTGTCCCCTGCTGTCCCCTGATGTCCCTGTGTCCCCTGCTGTCCCTGCTGTCCCCTGCTGTCCCCTGATGTCCCCTGTGTCCCTGTGTCCCCTGTCTGTCCCAGGAGGGCCTGTCCCCGTGGTGGGTGGTGGCACCATGTCCCCTGCTGTCCCCTGATGTCCCCTGTCCCCTGTGTCCCAGGAGGGCCTGTCCCCCTGTCCCTGTGTCCCCTGTGTCCCCTGTGTCCCCTGATGTCCCCTGCTGTCCCCTGATGTCCCCTGTGTCCCAGGAGGGCCTGGTCTACGCCGTGGAGTCCCCCTGTCCCCCTGTGTCCCCTGATGTCCCTGTCCCAGGAGGGCCTGTCCCTGTCCCCCTGATGTCCCTGTCCCCTGTCCCCATGGGTGATGTCCCCTGATGTCCCCTGATGTCCCCTGATGTCCCTGCTGTCCCCTGATGTCCCCTGTGTCCCCTGTGTCCCAGGAGGGCCTGTCCATGTCCCTGTCCCCCTGTGTCCCCTGATGTCCCCTGCTGTCCCCTGCTGTCCCTGATGTCTCCTGCTGTCCCCTGATGTCCCCTGTGTCCCCTGATGTCCCCTGTCCCCCTGCTGTCCCCATGTCCCCTGTGTCCCAGGAGGGCCTGGTCTACGCCGTGGAGTTCTCCTGTCCCATGTCCCTGTCCCTGTCCCCCTGATGTCCCTGTCCCCTGTCCCCATGGGTGATGTCCCTGCTGTCCCCTGCTGTCCCTGCTGTCCCCTGTGTCCCCTGTGTCCCCTGATGTCCCTGCTGTCCCTGCTGTCCCCCTGCTGTCCCGTGTCCCCTGATGTCCCCTGTGTCCCCTGCTGTCCCCTGTGTCCCCCTGCTGTCCCTGCTGTCCCGTGTCCCCTGATGTCCCCTGCTGTCCCCTGCTGTCCCCTGATGTCCCCTGTCCCCTGATGTCCCCTGATGTCCCCTGATGTCCCCTGTGTCCCCTGCTGTCCCCTGATGTCCCCTGCTGTCCCTGTGTCCCCTGCTGTCCCCTGTGTCCCCTGCTGTCCCCTGTGTCCCCTGATGTCCCCTGCTGTCCCTGTGTCCCCTGCTGTCCCCTGCTGTCCCCTGTGTCCCCTGCTGTCCCCTGATGTCCCCTGCTGTCCCCTGATGTCCCTGTCCCCCTGCTGTCCCCTGTGTCCCCTGCTGTCCCTGTGTCCCCTGCTGTCCCCTGCTGTCCCCTGTGTCCCCTGCTGTCCCCTGCTGTCCCCTGTGTCCCCTGCTGTCCCCTGCTGTCCCCTGCTGTCCCCTGATGTCCCCTGATGTCCCCTGTGTCCCCTGCTGTCCCCTGCTGTCCCCTGCTGTCCCCATATCCCCTGCTGTCCCCTGATGTCCCCTGCTGTCCCCTGATGTCCCCTGTCCCCTGTGTCCCAGGAGGGCCTGGTCTACGCCGTGGAGTCCCCCTGTCCCCCCCTGTCCCCATGTCCCCTGATGTCCCCTGCTGTCCCCATATCCCCTGCTGTCCCCTGATGTCCCCTGCTGTCCCCTGTGTCCCCTGCTGTCCCCTGCTGTCCCCTGTGTCCCCTGTGTCCCCTGCTGTCCCCTGATGTCCCCTGATGTCCCCCCTGTCCCAGGAGGGCCTGGTCTACGCCGTGGAGTTCTCGCACCGCTCGGGCCGGGATCTCCTCAACGTGGCCAAGAAGAGACCCAACGTGATCCCGGTGCTGGAGGACGCGCGGCACCCGCACAAGTACCGCATGCTGCTGGGTGAGGGCACCTGGGCACACCTGGGCACACCTGGGCACACCTGGGGACACCTGGGGACACCCCCTGGGGCACCTGGGCACACCCCCTGGGACAGGGGCACCCGCACAAGTACCGCATGCTGCTGGGTGAGGGCACCTGGGCACACCTGGGCACACCTGGGCACACCTGGGCACACCTGGGGACACCCCCTGGGACACCTGGGGACACCCCCTGGCACAGGGGCACCCGCACAAGTACCGCATGCTGCTGGGTGAGGGGACACCTGGGCACACCTGGGACACCTGGGCACACCTGGGCACACCTGGGGACACCCCCTGGCACAGGGGCACCCGCACAAGTACCGCATGCTGCTGGGTGAGGGCACCTGGGCACACCTGGGCACACCTGGGCACACCTGGGCACACCTGGGGACACCTGGGGACACCCCCTGGCACAGCGGCACCCGCACAAGTACCGCATGCTGCTGGGTGAGGGCACCTGGGCACACCTGGGCACACCTGGGGACACCCCCTGGGACACCTGGGCACACCTGGGCACACCTGGGCACACCTGGGGACACCCCCTGGCACAGCGGCACCCGCACAAGTACCGCATGCTGCTGGGTGAGGGCACCTGGGCACACCTGGGCACACCTGGGCACACCTGGGGACACCCCCTGGCACAGGGGCACCCGCACAAGTACCGCATGCTGCTGGGTGAGGGCACCTGGGCACACCTGGGCACACCTGGGCACACCTGGACACACCTGGGCACACCTGGGGACACCTGGGCACACCTGGGCACACCTGGGGACACCTGGGGACACCCCCTGGCACAGGGGCACCCGCACAAGTACCGCATGCTGCTGGGTGAGGGCACCTGGGCACACCTGGGCACACCTGGGGACACCCCCTGGGACACCTGGGGACACCCCCTGGCACAGGGGCACCCGCACAAGTACCGCATGCTGCTGGGTGAGGGCACCTGGGCACACCTGGGCACACCTGGGGACACCTGGGCACACCTGGGGACACCTGGGGACACCCCCTGGCACACCTGGGGACACCCCCTGGCACAGGGGCACCCGCACAAGTACCGCATGCTGCTGGGTGAGGGCACCTGGGCACACCTGGGGACACCTGGGGACACCTGGGCACACCTGGGGACACCCCCTGGGCACACCTGGGGACACCTGGAGACACCTGGGGACACCTGGGCACACCTGGGCACACCTGGGGACACCCCCTGGGACACCTGGGCACACCTGGGCACACCTGGGCACACCCCCTGGCACAGGGGCACCCGCACAAGTACCGCATGCTGCTGGGTGAGGGCACCTGGGCACACCTGGGCACACCTGGGCACACCTGGGGACACCTGGGGACACCCCCTGGGACACCTGGGGACACCTGGGCACACCTGGGCACACCTGGGGACACCCCCTGGCACAGGGGCACCCGCACAAGTACCGCATGCTGCTGGGTGAGGGCACCTGGGCACACCTGGGCACACCTGGGCACACCTGGGGACACCTGGGGACACCACCTGGGACACCTGGGCACACCTGGGCACACCTGGGGACACCCCCTGGCACAGGGGCACCCGCACAAGTACCGCATGCTGCTGGGTGAGGGCACCTGGGCACACCTGGGCACACCTGGGCACACCTGGGGACACCTGGGGACACCACCTGGGACACCTGGGCACACCTGGGGACACCCCCTGGGACACCTGGGACACCCCCTGGCACAGGGGCACCCGCACAAGTACCGCATGCTGCTGGGTGAGGGCACCTGGGCACACCTGGGCACACCTGGGGACACCTGGGGACACCTGGGCACACCTGGGCACACCTGGGCACACCTGGGGACACCCCCTGGGACACCCCCTGGGACACCTGGGGGTCCTCAGGGTGGGGGTCAGGGTGACACTGGGGGGGTCGGGGTGACACTGGGGGGGTCAGAGTGGGGGTCAGGGTGACAGTGGGGGGGTCAGGGTGACACGGGGGGGGTCCCCACCAGGGATGGTCGATGTCATCTTCGCCGACGTGGCCCAGCCCGACCAGACCCGGATCGTGGCCCTCAACGCCCACAACTTCCTGCGCAGCGGCGGCCACTTCGTCATCTCCATCAAGGTACGCCCAGTACGGACCAGTATAGACCAGTATAGACCAGTAGGGACCAGTGTGGGCCAGTACGGACCAGTATGGGCCAGTAGGGACCAGTACAGGCCAGTAACAGGGCACTGGGGACCAGTAAAGGAGCAGTACGGACCAGTAACGGAGCAGTATGGACCAGTATGGACCAGTACAGGCCAGTGTGGGCCAGTGTGGGCCAGTACGGGCCAGTATGGACCAGTATGGACCAGTAGGGACCAGTATGGACCAGTATGGATCAGTATGGGCCAGTACGGACCAGTATAGACCAGTATGGACCAGTATGGACCAGTGTGGGCCAGTATGGGCCAGTACGGACCAGTATGGACCAGTATGGGCCAGTGTGGACCAGTAGGGACCAGTATAGACCAGTATAGACCAGTATGGGCCAGTAACAGGGCACTGGGAACCATTGCCGGAGCCCGGGGGGCGTGGCCTCCTTTAGCCACGCCCACTAAGCCATGCCCCTCCCTGTACATATAAGGGAGGCAGGGCTGCCTTGGCCACACCCACTCAAGCCCCGCCCCCTCCCCTCGACCCCGGGGGCGTGGTCACACTTAGCCCCAGCCTCCCTGCTAAGCCCCGCCCCTTCCCCTCTGCCTGCACATATGGGGGGGGTGGGTGGGCGGCGTGGGCGTGGCCAAGACAGGCCCCACCCCCTCAAGCCCCGCCCCCGCTAAGCCCCGCCCCCTCCCTCGACCCCGGGGTGTGGTCACACTTAGCCACGCCCCTCCCTGAACATATAAGGGGGCTTCCTTGGCCACACCCACTCAAGCCCCGCCCCCTCCTCCGACCCCGGGGTGTGGTCACCCTTAGCCACGCCCCCTCCTTTAGGCCACGCCCCCTCCTGACCCTCCTTTAAGCCACGGGGGGGGGGGGCCCCCACACATAGAACTGGGGGGAGGGAGGTGGCCAGGACAGGCCACACCCCCTCAAGCCCCACCCCCTCCGTCGACCCCGGGGGCGTGGTCACCCTTAGCCACGCCTCCTTCTTTAAGCCACGCCCACTCTAAGCCTCGGCTCCTGCACACGTCCCTGTAGGGGGTGTGGTCACCCTTAGCCACGCCCCCTCCCTGCACATATAAGGAGGATGCCTTGGCCACACCCCCTCAAGCCCCACCCCCTCTTCCAAGCCAGGGGGCGTGGTCACCCTTAGTCCCGCCCCCTCGCTCAAGCCACGCCTCCTCCTCTAAGCTCCTTCCCCCCGCACCTATAACTGGGGGGGCTGCCTTGGCCACACCCCCTCAAGCCCCGCCCCCTCTTCCAAACCAGGGAGCGTGGTCACACTTAGCCCCACCCCCACTCAAGCCACGCCCCCCTTTAAGCCACGCCCCCTCCTTTAATCCACGGGGGCGGCCCCACACACATAGAACGGGGGGGGGGTGGCCAAGACAGGCCACACCCACTCAAACCCCGCCCCTCCCTCGACCCCGGGGCGTGGTCACCATTAGCCCCGCCCCCTCCTTTAAGCCACAGGAGGGAGCCCCACACATAGAACGGGGGGGGGGGTGTGACCAGGACAGGCCATACCCACGCAAGCCCCGCCCCCTCCCGCCCAGGGGGTGTGGCCATCCTTAGCCCCGCCCCCCTCTAAGCCCCGCCCCCTCTGTCCCAGGCCAACTGCATCGACTCAACAGCGCCCCCCGAGGCCGTGTTCGCGGGGGAGGTTCGCAGGATGGGGGGGGAGCGGCTGCGCCCCCAGGAGCAGCTCACGCTGGAGCCCTACGAGAGGGACCACGCCGTGGTGGTGGGGGTCTACAGGTGAACTGGGAGCACTGGGAGGCACTGGGAGGGGGTGGGGGAGAACTGGGAGGGGGTTGGGGGGGAGTTGGGGGGGTTAAGGGGGATTGGGAGGGACTGGGAGGGAACTGGGTTATACTGGGAGGGGACTGGGGGGGGTTAGGGGGGATTGGAGGGGGCTGGGAGGGGGTGGGAGGGGACTGGGAGGGGACTGGGAGCACTGGGACAAACTGGGAGGGGGACTGGGAGGGGGCTGGGGGGGATTGGGAGGGACTGGGAGGGAACTGGGTTATACTGGGAGGGGACTGGGGGGGGTTAGGGGGGATTGGAGGGGGCTGGGAGGGGGTGGGAGGGGACTGGGAGCACTGGGAGGTACTGGGAGTTAACTGGGAGGGGGCTGGGGGGGGACTGGGAGGGGGCTGGGGGGGATTGGGAGGGACTGGGAGGGAACTGGGTTATACTGGGAGGGGACTGGGGGGGGTTAGGGGGGATTGGAGGGGGTTGGGAGGGGGTGGGAGGGGACTGGGAGCACTGGGAGGTACTGGGAGTTAACTGGGAGGGGGCTGGGGGGGAACTGGGAAGCACTGGGAGGGGGTTAGGGGGGGACTGGGAGGGACTGGGAGGGGGTGGGGGGCGACTGGGGAGGGGCTGGGAGGGGGTGGGGGGTACTGGGAGCACTGGGACAGACTGGGAGGGGGTTAGGAGGGGACTGGGGGGGGGGGTGGGAGGGACTGGGATGGAACTGGGTTATACTGGGAGGGCACTGGGCGAGGTCACGTGACTGAGGTGCCCCTCCCCCCAGGCCCCCTCCCAAGGAGAAATGACGTCACTTCCTCCGCCCCTCCCCCACCCGGGCGGGGGAGGGGCCGATCCTGCCCCATGGAGGGGGGGGAGGGGCAGCTGTTGCCCCACCCCTCCCCCCCTCCTCGGTTTTGGGGCAAATTCGGGGGGTTTTGGGGGGTGGGGGAGGGGCGGGAACTGGCTTTAATTAAAAATCAACGAAGAAAAATGGTGGCTGCTGGTGGGGGAGGGGCAATACCCCGGGGGGGGTAATTAATTCTCATGGGAGGGGGGGTAATTAGCTCGAGGGGGGCAAATTAGGGGGGTAATTAATGCCTACGGGGGGTTAATTAATTCCCAGGGGGGGTAATTAGCCCCTGAGGGGGGAAATTAGGGGAGTAATTACTCCCGGGGGGCAAATTGGGGGGGGTAATTAATCACCAGCGAGGGTAATTAGCCCCGAGGGGGGCAATTAATGCTCGTGGGAGGGGGGTAATTAGCTCAAGGGGGGCAAATTAGGGGGGTAATTAATCCCTAGGGGGGTAATTAATCTCCGAGAGGGTTAATTATCCCCTGAGGGCGGAGATTGGGGGGTAATTAGCACCCGGGGGGGTAATTAATCCCGGGGGGGGGTAATTAGCCGCTGAGGGGGGGGGGGCGATAAGGGCGGGACAACCGCGGCCTTTCCGAGCTCCTATTGGTTGACGGGGGCGGCCTCCGCGGCGCTGATTGGTTGAGCGGGAAAGAGGCGGGACGGAGCATGCGCAGAGCCGGCGGCGCCGTGAGGGGGACGACGGGCGGCGCCATTTTGGGGGGGGGGGCCCAGTCCGGCCCAGTCCATCCCAGTTCATCCCAGTCCGGCCTAGTCCAGCCCAGTGACAGAGCTGAGTTAAACTGGGAGGAACTGGGAGAAACTGGGAGGAACTGGGAGGGAACTGGGATGAACTGGGAGGAACTGGGAGGTCTGGTCAAGGTGTCCATGTCCCCCTACTGCCCCCCCCAAATCTGCCCCGCCCCAATTACCCCCCCCAGCCCCACACTTGGGGGTCCCGATCCTGCCCCCCCCCAGCCCCACACCCGGGGGTCACTCCCCGCCCCCCCCCCACGCCTCACTCTCGCTGCGGCGGCCAGAGAGCCACGCCCCCTTCGCTCTCATTGGCCTTCGCCGCTCTCGTCCCGCCTCCCACTGCCCAACGGCGCGCTGCTATTGGTGGGTACCGCTCGGGGTACCGCCCCCACCTTAGCGCTAGGATGCCGCCTCTTCCGGTGACGGCCACAGGTGGGCACCGCCCCTTTCCCTGCGTTCCGCGCTGTGATTGGTCAGCTCCTTGTCTCGCCCCGCCTATGCCTTACTCCTATTGGTTGACGCCTCGACAAGGTCGGGGCTGGCCATAGAGTCGGCAAGGGCGCGCGGGCTGGAGCGGCCGCTCTGGGCGCCGCCATTTTGTGGCGGGGGGGTGGGGCTCGCTCCATGGCAACGGCCCCCCCCACCCCCTAGGAGCTATAGGGGACCCCCCCCATAGGGAGCTATAGGGGATCCCCCCCCATAGGAGCTATAGGGACCCACAGGGACCCATAGGAGCTATAGGGACCCCCCCCCCATAGGGAGCTATAGGGGACCCCCCCATAGGGGAGCTATAGGGGATCCCCCCCCATAGGGGCTATAGGGGACCCCCCCCATGGGAGCTATAGGGGACCCCCCTCCATACAGCACCCATAGGTGACCCCAAACCCAGCTCAAACCCTCAAGGCATTCATTAGCCCTAATTAGCTTCCCATTAATTTTTAATGATTTATTTTTAAAGTTATTAATTAACTTTTATTTTAGGGTATTTTTACTGATTGTTTTTTAATTAATATTTTCCGGGTTATTATTATTATTATTATTATTATTATTATTATTATTATTATTATTATTATTATTACTACTACTACTACTACTACTATTACTATTATTACTATTATTACTATTATTACTATTATTACTATTGTTATTATTAATTACTATTATTACCGTTACTATTACTATTATTATAATTGCAGTTAAGATAAATAATTATATAATAATTAATATAAATAGTTAATATAAATATAAATGCAAATATTAATAATAATCATAATTATAATAATAATTACTATTATTACTATTGCTATTGCTATAATTATAATTAATAAAGTAATTATACAATAATATAAATGATTAATATAAATATAAATGTAAATATTAATAATTATTATTATAATTACTATTATTACTATTGCTATTCCTATTATTATAACTGAAATTAATGTAAATAATTTTATAACAATTAATACAAATAATAAGTATAAATCTAAATGTAAATGTAAATAATAATAATAATAATAATAATAATAATAATAATAATAATAATAATAATAATAATAATAATAATTTATTAATACCTAATTGTCACCTCTTTGCCCCACGCTAATGCAGAGCAATTAATGCTGACATTAATTAAAGTTAATTGAGTTTAAATCTTAATGACTCCTAATGAGGATCAAAGCTGCTTCTGCTTCCCCTCGAGCTCATTTGCATCCTCATTTGCATATGGAAATGAGCCCGGGCTCTGCGATCACTTTTGGGTGCTCCTGGTGGGGTTGGGTGGGGGTTGGGTGGGGTTGGGTTGGGGTTGGGTGGGGGTGGGTGGGGGTTGGGTTGGGGTTGGGGTGGGGTTGGGGTGGGGTTGGGGTGGGGGTGGGGGTTGGGTGGGGGTGGGTGGGGGTTGGGGTTGGGGGGGGGGTGGGTGGGGGTTGGGGGGGGGTTGAGTTGGGTTGGGTGGGGGTTGGGTGGTGGAGCACCCACCCATGGATGCGATGACGCCTACCGACCGCTAGGTGGCGCCAGAGCTCCATGGATGGAGGAGAACCTGAGAACTCATCATCATCATCTTCATCATCATCACCGTGGTGACCCCATCAAGGTGACCCCATCGTGGTGACCCCATCCTGGTGACCCCATCATGGTGACCCCATCATGGTGACATCATCATGGTTGACCCCATCATGGTGACCCCACCATGGTGACATCATCATGGTTGACCCCATCATGGTGACCCCATCACGGTGACCCCATCATGGTGACCCCATCAAAGCCACCCCACCATGGTGACCCCATCATGGTGACCCCATCATGGTGACCCCATCACGGTGACATCATCATGGTGACCCCATCATGGTTGACCCCACCATGGTGACGCCATCATGGTGACCCCATCATGGTGACACCATCATGGTGACATCATCATGGTGACCCCATCATGCTGCCACCACCATGGTGACACCATCAAAGCCACCCCACCATGGTTGACCCCATCATGGTTGACCCCATCATGGTTGACCCCACCATGGTGACCCCATCATGGTGCCACCACCATGGTGACCCCATCATGGTGCCACCACCATGGTGACCCCATCATGGTTGACCCCACCATGGTGACCCCATCATGGTGCCACCACCATGGTGACCCCATCATGGTGACCCCATCAAAGCCACCCCACCATGGTGACCCCATCATGGTGACCCCATCATGGTGACCCCACCATGGTGACCCCATCATGGTGCCACCACCATGGTGACCCCATCATGGTGACCCCACCATGGTGCCACCACCATGGTGCCACCACCACCTCCCAGACCCTCACCACCACCCATCTTAGGTGTCTCCAGCAGACCCCACCCCACCCCCCCACCCCACCACCCCCCATAACTTGTCCCTTAGGGCCACCCCCACCCTGGCCGTGGCTTTCTGGACCACGGTGGAGGAGAAGTAGAAGATGACGGGGTCCAGAGCAGCGTTGAGGCTGGTGAGGGGCAGGACGTAGACCCTCCACCTTGGACTTGTCTTCTCCACGAACCCCACCACGTGGGAGATGTTGTAGGGTGCAAAGCAGACCCCAAAGTTGACCATGGTGGCCATGGCCAAGCCAACAGCTCGTTGCTTCTTCTCCAAGGAGATGTTGGGCCGAGCCAGGAGGACCTTGATGAAGTTGATGTAGCAGAAGATGGTGATGGTGAAGGGCAGGAGGAAGAGGACCAAGAAGAGCTCGAGACGGAGAGGGAGGACGAAGCTCAGTTGGTCACTGGAGAAGTCATCGTAGCACTTGGTGGGGCCATCTTGGATGGTGGGGGGAGGAGGAGAAGTGGAGGTGGTGGTGGGGTCAGAGATGGCCTGGGGGTGGTGGGTGCTGGTGGAGGTCTTGGGGGTCTTGAGGGTGGAGATCTTGGAGGTCTTGAGGGTGGAGATGTTGGAGGTCGAGGTCTTGGGGGTCTTGGTGGTGGGGTCAGAGATGTCCTGGGCGTGGTAGGTGGTGGTGGAGGTCTTGGAGGTCGAGGTCTTGGAGGTCCTGAGGGTGGAGATCTTGGAGGTCTTGGTGGGGTCAGAGATGTCCTGGGGGTGGTTGGTGGTGGTGGAGGTCTTGGGGGTCTTGAGGGTGGAGGTCTTGGAGGTCTTGGTGGGGTCAGAGATGTCCTGGGCGTGGTGGGTGGTGGTGGAGGTCTTGGAGGCCTTGAGGGTGGAGGTCTTGGGGGTCTTGGTGGTGGGGTCAGAGATGTCCTGGGCATGGTAGGTGGTGGTGGAGGTCTTGGGGGTCGAGGTCTTGGGGGTCTTGAGGGTGGAGATGTTGGAGGTCGAGGTCTTGGAGGTCTTGGTGGTGAGGATATTGAGGTTGGAGGTCTTGGAGGTCCTGAGGGTGGAGATGTTGGAGGTCAAGGTCTTGGAGGTCTTGGTGGGGTCAGAGATGTCCTGGGCATGGTAGGTGGTGGTGGAGGTCTTGGGGGTCCTGAGGGTGGAGATCTTGGAGGTCTTGAGGGTGGAGATGTTGGAGGTCGAGGTCTTGGAGGTCTTGGTGGTGAGGATCTTGAGGGTGGAGGTCTTGGAGGTCTTGAGGGTGGAGATGTTGGGGGTCTTGAGGGTTGAGGTCTTGGAGATGGAGATCTTGAGGGTGGGGGTCTTGGTGGTGGAGGTCTTGGTGGTGGAGGTCTTGGAGGTCGAGGTCTTGGGGGTCTTGAGGGTGGAGATGTTGGGGGTCGAGGTCTTGGAGGTCTTGAGGGTGAGGGTCTTGGTGGTGGGGATCTTGGGGGTCTTGGTGGTGGGGTCAGAGATGTCCTGGGCATGGTTGGTGGTGGTGGAGATCTTGGGGGTCTTGGTGGTGGAGGTCTTGGAGGTCTTGAGGGTGGAGGTGTCACCATTGGTGGTCTTGGCACTGTTGGGGATGAAGCTGTTGCCTGGAGAACCTTTGGGGTTGGAGATCTTGGAGAGCTGAGGTTGGATGATGTTGGGGTTGGAGATCTTGGAGCCATCAGTGATGGAGACCTTGGAGCCATCATGGATGAAGACCTTGGAGCCATCTTGGATGGAGCCATCATGGATGGAGACCTTGGAGCCATCATGGATGGAGCCATCATGGATGGAGACCTTGGAGCCATCATGGATGGAGCCATCATGGATGGAGCTCCTGGAGCCATCATGGATGGAGCTCCTGGAGCCACCATAGATGGAGCCATCTTGGATGAAGATCTTGGAGCCACCATGGCTGAAGCCACCAGTGATGGAGCTCCTGGAGCCATCATGGATGGAGCCATCATGGATGGAGATCTTGGAGCCACCATGGCTCAAGCCACCAGTGTTGGAGCTCCTGGAGCCACCATAGATGAAGCCATCATGGATGGAGACCTTGGAGCCACCATAGATGGAGCCATCATGGATGGAGCTCCTGGAGCCATCATGGTTGGAGCCATCATGGATGAAGCCACCAGTGATGGAGACCTTGGAGCCATCATGGATGGAGCTCCTGGAGCCACCATGGATGAAGATCTTGGAGCCATCATGGATGGAGCCATCATGGATGGAGATCTTGGAGCCACCATGGCTGAAGCCACCAGTGTTGGAGCTCCTGGAGCCACCATAGATGGAGCCATCTTGGATGAAGATCTTGGAGCCACCATGGCTGAAGCCACCAGTGATGGAGCTCCTGGAGCCATCATGGATGGAGCCATCGTGGATGGAGACCTTGGAGCCACCATAGATGGAGCCATCATGGATGGAGCTCCTGGAGCCATCATGGTTGGAGCCATCATGGATGAAGCCACCAGTGATGGAGACCTTGGAGCCATCATGGATGGAGCTCCTGGAGCCACCATGGATGAAGATCTTGGAGCCATCATGGATGGAGCCATCATGGATGGAGACCTTGGAGCCACCATGGCTGAAGCCACCAGTGATGGAGCTCCTGGAGCCATCATGGATGGAGCCATCATGGATGGAGACCTTGGAGCCACCATGGCTGAAGCCACCAGTGTTGGAGCTCCTGGAGCCACCATAGATGAAGCCATCATGGATGGAGCTCCTGGAGCCATCATGGTTGGAGCCATCATGGATGAAGCCACCAGTGATGGAGACCTTGGAGCCATCATGGATGGAGCTCCTGGAGCCACCATGGATGAAGATCTTGGAGCCATCATGGATGGAGCCATCATGGATGAAGACCTTGGAGCCACCATGGCTGAAGCCACCAATGATGGAGCTCCTGGAGCCATCATCTTGGTTGACCATGGACCTATTGACCATGGATTGGTGGCCACCACCATGATACTGAGCTATGAAGACGATGGAACAATGGGAACAAGCCAAGAGCCAGAGGACCACGCTGATGCCCACGGTCTTGGCCAACCTCTTCTGGTCCTTGTAGGAGAGAGGAGAGACCACCCCGAGGTAACGCTCAACGCTGAGGGCGGCCAAGAAGAAGCTGCTGAGATAAATGCTGGAGTAGAAGCAGAAGTTGGTTCCAGCACAGAAGACCATGGGTAAAGGCCAGGTCATCCCAGCAGCAGCTTCAGCCATCTTGAATGGGAGGAAGAGGAGGAGAAGAAGGTCAGCAGCCACCAGGTTGAGGAGGAGAAGGTCAGAAGGTGACACACGGTGACGGACTTTGCTCAAGAGGGTGGCCAAGGTGAAGATGTTGGCTGGGAAACCCACGGTGAAGGTCAAGATGTAGAAGGTGAGGACCAACATGGTTGGGAGAGATCAAGCCTAGGGGTGACCTAGAAGGTGGGAGAAGAACCCAGGTGAGATGTTGGGGGGTCTTCTTGGTGGAGGAACCTTGAGGAACCCCAAGGAACCTCAAGGAACCCCAAGGAACCTCAAGGAACCCAAGGAGCTTGGAGAAGATCTGGTCCTCCAGGTGGTCCTAGGTTGACCTAGAAGGTGGGAGAAGAACCCAGGTGAGATGTTGGGGGGTCTTCTTGGTGGAGGAACCCCAAGGAACCCCAAGGAACCTCAAGGAACCCCAAGGAACCCAAGGAGCTTGGAGAAGATCTGGGTGGTCCTCACCTGTGTTGACCTAGGTGAGATGTTGGGGGTCTTCTTGGAAGAGGAACCCCAAGGAACCCCAAGGAGCCCAAGGAGCTTGGAGAAGATCTGGGTGGTCCTCACCTGTGTTGACCTAGGTGAGATGTTGGGGGTCTTCTTGGAAGAGGAACCCAAGGAGCTTGGAGAAGGTCTGGGTGGTCCTCACCTGTGTTGACCTAGAAGGTGGGAGAGGAACCCAGGTGAGATGTTGGGGGGTCTTCTTGGAGGAGGAACCTTGAGGAACCCCAAGGAGCTCAGGGTGAACTTGGATGTTCTTAGGAGGAACCCAAGGACCTCCCAGTTCCCCTCCCAGTTCCTCCCAGTATATCCCAGTAGGTCTCCCCAGTATCTCCCACCCTCCATAAGGGAGTTGAGGTGGTCACCACCCCCAACTCCACCATGTCCCACCCCCCAGAAGAAGACTCCATGGAGGACCTTGGTATCCAGGAGACCTTCCCCACCCTCTAAACCATCCCAGTTCCCCTCCCAGTTCCTCCCAGTTCCTCCCAGTTCCATCTCCTTCTCAGTCCCCAGGTAACTGGGTGCCCCCCACCCACTCCCTTTACCTCCCCTCTTCTCCTTGGAGGCTCTTGAGGTGTCCTCAGATGTTCACCACCACCAGGAGGAGGAAGAGGAAGAGGAAGAGGAAGGAGGAAGGAGGAGGAGGAGGAGGAAGTGGTTTTGGTGGCAACCAGGAAGTTGGAGCTTTCCTGACCACAACCAACGGCCACAGGGGGTCATGGGGACACGTCCACGAGGGACCCAAAGGTCCCACCCACCCCCCACCCACCCACCCATGGAGCTCCCCCACCCACCCATGGAGCTCCCCCACCCACCCATGGAGCTCCCCCACCCACCCATGGAGCTCCCCCACCCACCACCCATGGAGCTCCCCCACCCACCCATGGAGCTCCACCCCCCACCCATGGAGCTCCCCCCCCCACCCATGGAGCTCCACCCCCCACCCATGGAGCTCCCCCCCCCACCCACCCATGGAGCTCCCCCACCCACCCATGGAGCTCCACCCCCCACCCATGGAGCTCCCCCACCCACCCATGGAGCTCCCCCACCCACCCATGGAGCTCCCCCACCCACCCCCCACCCATGGAGCTCCACCCCCCACCCACCCATGGGGCTCCCCCACCCACCCATGGGGCTCCCCCACCCACCCATGGAGCTCCCCCACCCCCCACCCACCCATGGAGCTCCCCCACCCACCCATGGAGCTCCACCCCCCACCCATGGAGCTCCACCCCCCACCCATGGAGCTCCACCCCCCACCCATGGAGCTCCCCCACCCACCCCCCACCCACCCACCCATGGAGCTCCACCCCCCACCCATGGAGCTCCCCCACCCACCCATGGAGCTCCCCCACCCACCCACCCACCCATGGAGCTCCCCCACCCCCCCATGGAGCTCCACCCCCCACCCATGGAGCTCCACCCCCCACCCATGGAGCTCCACCCCCCACCCATGGAGCTCCACCCCTCACCCATGGAGCTCCCCCACCCACCCATGGAGCTCCCCCACCCACCCACCCATGGAGCTCCCCCACCCACCCATGGAGCTCCACCCCCCACCCATGGAGCTCCACCCCCCACCCATGGAGCTCCCCCACCCATGGAGCTCCCCCACCCACCCATGGAGCTCCCCCCCCCACCCATGGAGCTCCACCCCCCACCCATGGAGCTCCACCCCCCACCCATGGAGCTCCACCCCCCACCCCCCACCCATGGAGCTCCCCCACCCACCCCCCACCCATGGAGCTCCCCCACCCACCCACCCATGGAGCTCCACCCCCCACCCATGGAGCTCCCCCACCCACCCATGGGGCTCCCCCACCCACCCACCCATGGAGCTCCCCCACCCACCCATGGAGCTCCCCCACCCACCCATGGAGCTCCTCCCCCACCCACCCATGGAGCTCCCCCACCCACCCATGGAGCTCCTCCCCCACCCACCCATGGAGCTCCCCCACCCACCCATGGAGCTCCACCCCCCACCCATGGGGCTCCCCCACCCACCCATGGAGCTCCACCCCCCACCCATGGAGCTCCACCCCCACCCATGGAGCTCCCCCACCCACCCATGGAGCTCCACCCCCCACCCATGGAGCTCCACCCCCCACCCATGGAGCTCCACCCCCCACCCATGGAGCTCCACCCCCTGTGTCACCCAGGGCCACCCCCTGTGTCACCCAGAGCCACCCCCTGTGTCACCCAGGGCCACCCCCGGTGTCACCCAGAGCCACCCCCTGTGTCACCCAGGGCCACCCCTGTGTCACCCAGGGCACTGCCACCCCCTGTGTCACCCAGGGCCACCTCTGGTGTCACCCAGGGCACTGCCACCCCCTGTGTCACCCAGGGCCACCCCCTGTGTCACCCAGAGCCACCCCCTGTGTCACCCAGGGCCACCTCTGGTGTCACCCAGAGCCACCCCCTGTGTCACCCAGGGCCACCCCCTGTGTCACCCAGGGCCACCTCTGGTGTCACCCAGAGCCACCCCCTGTGTCACCCAGGGCCACCTCTGGTGTCACCCAGGGCACTGCCACCCCCCTGTGTCACCCAGAGCCACCCCCTGTGTCACCCAGGGCCACCTCTGGTGTCACCCAGGGCCACCTCTGGTGTCACCCAGGGCACTGCCACCCCCCTGTGTCACCCAGAGCCACCCCTTGTGTCACCCAGTGCCACCCCCTGGGTCACCCAGAGCCACCCCCTGTGTCACCCAGAGCCACCTCTGGTGTCACCCAGGGCACTGACACCCCCTGTGTCACCCAGAGCCACCCCCCAGGTCACCCAGAGCCACCTCTGGTGTCACCCAGGGCACTGCCACCCCCTGTGTCACCCAGGGCCACCTCTGGTGTCACCCATGGTCCTACCACCCCCTGTGTCACCCAGAGCCACCTCTGGTGTCACCCAGGGCCACCCCCTGTGTCACCCAGGGCCACCTCTGGTGTCACCCATGGTCCTACCACCCCCTGTGTCACCCAGAGCCACCCCTGTGTCACCCAGGGCACTGCCACCCCCTGTGTCACCCAGGGCCACCCCCTGTGTCACCCAGTGCCACCCCCTGTGTCACCCAGGGCCACCTCTGGTGTCACCCAGGGCACTGCCACCCCCTGTGTCCCCAGAGCCACCCCCTGTGTCACCCAGGGCCACCCCCGGTGTCACCCAGAGCCACCCCCTGGGTCACCCAGGGCCACCTCTGGTGTCACCCAGGGCACTGCCACCCCCCAGGTCACCCAGGGCCACCTCTGGTGTCACCCAGGGCACTGCCACCCCCTGTGTCCCCAGAGCCACCCCCTGTGTCACCCAGGGCACTGCCACCCCCTGTGTCCCCAGAGCCACCCCCTGTGTCACCCAGGGCACTGCCACCCCCTGTGTCATTCAGGGCCACCTCTGGTGTCACCCAGGGCCACCTGTGGTGCCACCCAGGGCCACCCCCTGTGTCACCCAGGGCCACCTCTGGTGTCACACAGGGCCACCCCCTGGGTCACCCAGGGCCACCTCTGGTGCCACCCAGGGCCACCTCTGGTGTCACACAGGGCCACCCCCCAGATCAGCCAGGGCCACCTCTGGTGTCACCCAGAGCCACCCCCTGTGTCACCCATGGCACTGCCACCCCCTGTGTCACCCAGAGCCACCTCTGGTGTCACCCAGAGCCACCCCCTGTGTCACCCAGGGCACTGCCACCCCCTGTGTCACCCAGAGCCACCCCCTGTGTCACCCAGGGCCACCTCTGGTGTCACCCAGGGCACTGCCACCCCCTGTGTCACCCAGGGCCACCTCTGGTGTCACCCAGAGCCACCCCCTGTGTCCCCAGAGCCACCCTAAGGTCACCCAGGGCCACCTCTGGTGTCACCCAGGGCCACTTCTGGTGTCACCCATGGTCCTACCACCCCCTGTGTCCCCTGAGCCACCCTCAGGTCACCCAGGGCCACCTCTGGTGCCACCCAGGTCCACCCCCTGTGTCCCCCAGTGCCACCCCCTGTGTCACCCAGGGCACTGCCACCCCCTGTGTCACCCAGAGCCACCCCCTGTGTCACCCAGGGCCACCCCTGTGTCACCCAGGGCACTGCCACCCCCTGTGTCACCCAGGGCCACCCCCTGTGTCACCCAGGGCCACCTCTGGTGTCACCCAGGGCACTGCCACCCCCTGTGTCACCCAGGGCCACCCTCAGGTCACCCAGGGCACTGCCACCCCCTGTGTCACCCAGAGCCACCTCAGGTGTCACCCAGGGCACTGCCACCCCCTGTGTCACCCAGGGCCACCTCTGGTGTCACCCAGAGCCACCTCTGGTGTCACCCAGGGCACTGCCACCCCCTGTGTCACCCAGAGCCACCTCTGGTGTCACCCAGAGCCACCCCTCAGGTCACCCATGGCCACCTCTGGTGTCACCCAGGGCCACCCCCTGTGTCCCCCAGTGCCACCCCCTGTGTCACCCAGGGCCACCTCTTGTGTCACCCAGGGCCACCCCCTGTGTCACCCCCGGGTTAATTACCCCCCCCCTCCCCCCCGGGGTTAATTACCCCCTCCCCCCCCGGTTAATTACCCCTCCCCCCCCCGGTTAATTAACCCCCCCCTCCCCCCCCGGGTTAATTACCCCCTCCCCCCCCGGGTTAATTACCCCTCCCCCCCCCCGGTTAATTAACTCCCCCCTCCCCCCCCCGGGTTAATTACCCCCTCCCCCCCGGGTTAATTAACCCCTCCCCCCCCGGTTAATTAACCCCTCCCCCCCCCCCGGGTTAATTAACCCCTCCCCCCCCCGGTTAATTAACCCCTCCCCCCCCGGTTAATTAGCGCCGCTGGCCCCGCCCGGCCCCGGGGCACTGGGGGAACTGGGAGAACTGGTCGGGCCCCACCCCCGCTCCCAGCGCTGACGTCACCGGCCCCTCCCCCACCAGGTCCCCTCCTGTCCCCCCTGTCCCCTCCTGTCCCCTCCTGTCCCCCCGTGTGACCCCTCCCCCCCAGATGCCACCATCAGCTCCTGGGTCCCCCATGGTCCCCTCACGTGTCCCTGTGTCCCCTCCTGTCCCCTCATGTGACCCCATCCATGGGTGGGATCTCTGGGGACCTTCCTGTCCCCTCCATGTCCCTTCCTGTCCCCTCCTGTCCCCTCCATGTCCCTTCCTGTCCCCTCCTGTCCCCTCCTGTCCCCTCCTGTCCCCTCCTGTCCCTCTGTGTCCCCTCCTGTCCCTCCATGGCCAAGGATCTCCATGGATGGGATCTCTGGGGACCTTCCTGTCCCCTCCTGTCCCCTCCTGCCCCCTCCTGTCCCTCTGTGTCACCTCTTGTCCCCTCCTGTCCCCTCGTGTCCCCTCATGGCCCAGATCTCCATGGGTGGGATCTCTGGGGACCTCCATGTCCCCTCCATGTCCCCTCCTGTCCCCTCCTGTCCCCTCCTGTCCCCTCATGTCCCCTCGTGTCCCCTCATGTGAACCCTCCCCCCCCAGGTGCCACCATGAGCTCCTGGGTCCCCCATGGTCCCCTCACATGTCCCTGTGTCCCCTCATGACCCCTCCAGGTGCCACCACGTGTCCCCTGTGTCCCTTCATGTGTCCCTGTGTCCCCTCCTGTCCCTTCCTGTCCCCTCCTGTCCCCTCCATGTCCCCTCCTGCCCCCTCCTGTCCCCTCCTGTCCCCTCCTGTCCCCCCCTGTCCCCTCCTGTCACCTCCTGTCCCCTCCTGCCCCCTCCTGTCCCCTCCTGTCCCCTCCTGTCCCCCCCTGTCCCCTCCTGTCACCTCCTGTCCCCTCCTGCCCCCTCCTGCCCCCTCCTGTCCCTCCTGCCCCCTCCTGTCCCCTCCTGTCCCCTCCTGTCCCCTCCTGTCCCCTCCTGTCACCTCCTGTCCCTCCTGTCCCCTCCTGCCCCTCCTGTCCCCCCCTGTCCCCTCCTGTCACCTCCTGTCCCCTCCTGTCCCCTCCTACCCCCTCCTGCCCCCTCCTGTCCCCTCCATGTCCCCTCGTGTCCCCTCATGTCCCCTCCTGTCCCCTCGTGTCCCCTCATGTGACCCCTCCCCCCCCAGGTGCCACCATCAGCTCCTGGGTCCCCCATGTTCCCTCACGTGTCCCTGTGTCCCCTCATGACCCCTCCAGGTGCCACCATGTCCCACCATGGTCCCCTCATGTGTCCCTGTGTCCCCTCCTGTCCCCTCATGTGACCCCATCCATGGATGGGATCTCTGGGGACCTCCATGTCCCCTCCTGTCCCTCCTGTCTCCTCCTGTCCCCTCCTGCCCCCTCCTGCCCCCTCCTGTCCCCTCCTGTCCCTCCTGTCTCCTCCTGTCCCCTCCTGCCCCCTCCTGTCCCCTCCTGTCCCCCCCGTCCCCTCCTGTCCCCTCCTGCCCCCTCCATGTCCCCTCCTGTCCCCTCCTGTCCCCTCGTGTCCCCTCCTGCCCCCTCCTGTCCCCTCCTGTCCCCTCCTGTCCCCTCCTGCCCCCTCCATGTCCCCTCCTGCCCCCTCCTGCCCCCTCCTGTCCCCTCCTGTCTCCCCCTGTCCCCTCCTGTCCCCTCCTGCCCCCTCCTGTCCCCTCCTGCCCCCTCCATGTCCCCTCCTGTCCCTCAATGGCCCAGGATCTCCATGGATGGGATCTCTGGGACCTTCATGTCCCCTCCTGTCCCCTCTGTGTCCCCTCCTGTCCCCTCCTGCCCCCTCCTGTCCCCTCCATGTCCCCTTCTGTCCCCTTCTGTCCCCTCCTGTCCCCTCCATGTCCCCTCCATGTCCCCTCGTGTCCCTCCATGGCCCAGATCTCCATGGATGGGATCTCTGGGGACCTTCCTGTCCCCTCCTGTCCCCTCCTGTCCCCTCTGCCCCCTCCTGTCCCCTCACGTGTCCCCTCCTGTCCCCTCCTGTCCCCTCGTGTCCCCTCCTGTCCCCTCGTGTCCCTCCATGGCCCCTCCTGTCCCCTCGTGTCCCCTCGTGTCCCCTCCTGTACCCCCTGTCACCTCTTGTCCCCTCCTGTCCCCTCCTGTCCCCTCCTGTCACCTCCTCCCCCTCATGTCCCCTCGTGTCCCCTCCTGCCCCCTCCTGTCCCCTCTTGTCCCCTCATGTCACCTCCTGTCCCCTCCTGTCCCCTCATGTGTCCCTGTGTCCCCTCCTGTCCCCTCATGTGACCCCACTCAGGTGCCACCATGAGCTCCTGGGTCCCCCATGTCCCCCCATGTCCCCTCACGTGTCCCTGTGTCCCCTCATGACCCCTCCAGGTGCCACCATGTCCCCTCCATGTCCCCTCCTGTCCCCTCCTGTCCCCTCCTGCCCCCTCCTGTCCCCTCCTGTCCCCTCCTGCCCCCTCCTGTCACCTCCTCCCCCTCATGTCCCCTCGTGTTTCCTCGTGTCCCCTCATGGCCCAGGACCCCCCTGGGCTGGACCTGCTGCTTTGTGTCCCCATGGCCCAGATCTCCATGGGTGGGATCTCTGGGGACCTCCATGTCCCCTCCATGTCCCCTCCTGTCCCTCCTGTCCCCTCCTGTCCCCTCGTGTCCCCTCCTGCCCCCTCGTGTCCCCTCATGGCCCCTCCTGTCCCCTCTTGTCCCCTCCTGTCCCCTCCTGTCCCCTCCTGCCCCCTCCTGTCCCCTCCTGTCCCCTCCTGTCCCTCAATGGCCAAGGATCTCCATGGGTGGGATCTCTGGGGACCTTCATGTCCCCTCCTGTCCCCTCGTGTCCCCTCCTGTCCCCCCCTGTCCCCTCCCGTCCCCTCCTGTCCCCTCCTGCCCCCTCCTGTCCCCTCCTGTCCCCTCCTGTCCCCTCCTGTCCCTCCTGCCCCCTCCTGTCCCCTCCATGTCCCCTCCTGTCCCCTCCTGTCCCTCCTGCCCCCTCCTGTCCCCTCCATGTCCCCTCCTGTCCCCCCCTGTCCCCTCCTGTCCCCTCCTGTCCCCTCCTGCCCCCTCCTGTCCCCTCCTGTCCCCTCGTGTCCCCTCGTGTCCCCTCCTGTCCCCTCCTGCCCCCTCCTGTCCCCCCCTGTCCCCTCCTGTCCCCTCCTGTCCCCTCGTGTCCCCTCCTGCCCCCTCCTGTCCCCTCCTGTCACCTCCCTCCCCATGTCCCTTCATGGTCCCCTCACGTGTCCCTGTGTCCCCTCATGACCCCTCCAGGTGCCACCATGTCCCACCATGGTCCCCTGTGTCCCCTCATGTGTCCCTGTGTCCCCTCCTGTCCCCTCCTGCCCCCTCCTGTCCCCCCCTGTCCCCCCCTGTCCCCCCCGTCCCCTCGTGTCCCCTCCTGTCCCCTCCTGTCCCCCCCGTCCCCTCCTGTCCCCTCCTGTCCCCCCCGTCCCCTCCTGTCCCTCCTGTCACCTCCTGCCCCCTCCTGTCCCCCCCTGCCCCCTCCTGTCCCCTCGTGTCCCCTCCTGTCCCCTCCTGCCCCCTCCTGTCCCCTCCTGTCCCCTCGTGTCCCCTCCTGTCCCCTCCTGCCCCCTCCTGTCCCCTCATGTCCCCTCCTGTCCCCTCCTGTCCCCTCCTGCCCCCTCCTGTCCCCTCCTGTCCCCTCCTGCCCCCTCCTGTCCCCTCATGTCCCCTCATGTCCCCTCATGTCCCCCCCATGTCCCCTCATGTCCCTGTGTCCCCTCGTGTCCCCTCACGTGTCCCTGTGTCCCCTCATGACCCCTCCAGGTGCCACCATGTCCCACCATGGTCCCCTCATGTGTCCCTGTGTCCCCTCCTGTCCCCTCATGTGACCCCATCCATGGATGGGATCTCTGGGGACCTCCATGTCCCCTCCTGTCCCCTCCATGTCCCCTCCTGTCCCTCCTGTCCCTCCTGTCCCCTCGTGTCCCCTCCTGTCCCCTCCTGTCCCCTCCTGTCCCCTCCTGTCCCCTTGTGTCCCTCCATGGCCCAGATCTCCATGGATGGGATCTCTGGGGACCTCCATGTCCCCTCCTGTCCCCTCCTGTCCCCTCCTGCCCCTCCTGCCCCCTCCTGTCCCCTCTGTCCCCTCCTGCTCCCTCCATGTCCCCTCCTGTCCCCTCCTGTCCCCTCCTGTCCCCTCCTGTCCCCTCATGGCCCAGACCCCCATGGGTGGGATCTCCAGGTGGTGGGACCCTGCTGAGTGAGGTCTCCATGACCCAAACCCCCCCCCCAGAGGACCCCCCCCCAAGGCCACCACCTCCTCCCTGGGGACCCCCCCAGACCGGATCTCCAGGGATCTGCTGGTGTCACCCTTTGGGGACCTCCAGGTTGGGGACCAAACCCCACCCCAGACCTCCTGGTGGCACCAGCAGGGAGCGGGATCAGCATCTCCAGGGCTTGAGTCACCCCCACCCTGGACCTTCCCTTCCGGCACCTCCTGGCCTCCCCCACCCTTAATTGCTCCTCAGGTTCCTTAATTGCTCCTCAGGTTCCTTGATTGCTCCTCAGCTCCCTTAATTGCTCCTCAGGTTCCTTAATTGCTCCTCTCAGCTCCTCCATGACCTGGAGCTGCTCCCTGTGGTGTCCCCTCAACTCAGCCCAGCTGGTTTGGGGTCTCCATGGGCCAAGGGTCTCCATGGCTGAGGAGGAGACCCTCATGGGTGGAGACCACCATGGGAGGAGACCCCCATGGACTGGACCTGGTGGTTTGGGTCTCCATGGGCAAGGGTCTCCATGGGAGGAGAGAGACCACCATGGGAGGAGACCACCATGGGAGGAGACCCCCATGGGAGGAGACCCCCATGGGAGGAGAGAGACCACCATGGGAGGAGACCACCATGGGAGGAGACCCCCATGGGAGGAGACCCCCATGGGAGGAGAGAGACCCCCATGGGAGGAGAGAGACCCCCATGGGAGGAGACCCCCACCATGGGAGGAGACCCCCATGGGAGGAGACCCCCATGGGA
Organism: Caprimulgus europaeus; assembly: GCA_907165065.1. Next base: position 24,658 of record CAJRAV010000024.1, read on the forward strand.
GGAGACCCCCATAGGATGAGACCACCATGGGAGGAGGAGACCACCATGGACTGGACCTGGTGGTTGGGGTCTCCATGGGCAAGGATCTCCATGGGAGGAGACCCCCATGTGAGGAGGAGACCACCATGGGTGGAGACCACCATGGGTGGAGACCCCCATGGGAGGAGACCACCATGGGAGACCACCATGGGAGGAGACCCCCATAGGATGAGACCACCATGGGAGGAGACCACCATGGGACCAGATCTCCATGGGTGGGGGTTGGAGGACCAAGGGTGGGGGTTGGACCATGGGTGGGGGTTGGAGCATGGGTGGGGGTTGGAGCATGGGTGGGGGTTGGACCATGGGTGGGGGCTGGAGGACCATGGGTGGGGGCTGGAGGACCAAGGGTGGGGGTTGGAGGAGCATGGGTGGGGGTTGGACCATGGGTGGGGGTTGGACCATGGGTGGGGGTTGGAGGACCTTGGGTGGGGGTTGGAGGACCTTGGGTGGGGGTTGGAGCATGGGTGGGGGTTGGACCATGGGTGGGGGCTGGAGCATGGGTGGGGGTTGGAGCTCCATGGGTGGGGGTTGGAGCTCCATGGGTGGGGGTTGGAGGACCATGGGTGGGGGCTGGACCATGGGTGGGGGTTGGAGGACCATGGGTGGGGGCTGGAGGACCTTGGGTGGGGGTTGGACCATGGGTGGGGGTTGGACCATGGGTGGGGGTAGGGGGACCATGGGTGGGGGTTGGACCATGGGTGGGGGTTGGAGGACCTTGGGTGGGGGTTGGAGCATGGGTGGGGGTTGGAGGACCATGGGTGGGGGTTGGAGGACCATGGGTGGGGTTGGAGGACCATGGGTGGGGGTTGGAGCATGGGTGGGGGTTGGACCATGGGTGGGGGTTGGAGGACCATGGGTGGGGGTTGGACCATGGGTGGGGGTTGGAGGACCATGGGTGGGGGCTGGAGCATGGGTGGGGGTTGGAGGAGCATGGGTGGGGGTTGGAGGACCATGGGTGGGGGTTGGACCATGGGTGGGGGTTGGAGGACCATGGGTGGGGGCTGGAGCATGGGTGGGGGCTGGAGGACCATGGGTGGGGGTTGGAGGACCATGGGTGGGGGTTGGAGGAGCATGGGTGGGGGCTGGAGGACCATGGGTGGGGTTGGAGGAGCATGGGTGGGGGTTGGACCATGGGTGGGGGTTGGAGCATGGGTGGGGGTTGGAGGACCTTGGGTGGGGGTTGGACCATGGGTGGGGGTTGGACCATGGGTGGGGGTTGGACCATGGGTGGGGTTGGAGGAGCATGGGTGGGGGTTGGAGGACCATGGGTGGGGGTTGGACCATGGGTGGGGGTTGGACCATGGGTGGGGGTTGGAGGACCATGGGTGGGGGTTGGAGCATGGGTGGGGGCTGGAGGACCATGGGTGGGGGTTGGACCATGGGTGGGGGTTGGACCATGGGTGGGGGTTGGAGGACCAAGGGTGGGGGTTGGAGGACCATGGGTGGGGGCTGGAGGACCATGGGTGGGGGTTGGACCATGGGTGGGGGTTGGAGGACCAAGGGTGGGGGTTGGAGGACCATGGGTGGGGGCTGGAGGACCTTGGGTGGGGGTTGGAGCTCCATGGGTGGGGGTTGGAGGACCTTGGGTGGGGGTTGGAGGACCATGGGTGGGGGTTGGACCTTGGGTGGGGGTTGGAGGACCTTGGGTGGGGGTTGGAGGACCATGGGTGGGGGTTGGACCATGGGTGGAGATGATGGGGACACCCCAGGAGATGTTGGGGTCTCCAGTTGATGCCACCACCCCCAGGTGGCTTTGGGGGATGGTGGGTGCCACTGGTGGGTGCCACTGGTGGGTGCCACCTGGGTCACCCTTCTCCTGCTCAGCTCCTCCCTTGGAGACCCCCCCAGAGGTCCTCGTTGTGGGTGGGGGGGTGTCACGGGGAGGTGACAGTGGCCAGTGGAGGTGACAAGTGGTGGCCCCACCCCCCTGGTGTCCCCCCCTGAGTCACCAGAAGCCACTGGAGGAGCTCGGCTGGGGGTGGCAGCAGGAGGTGACCTCGCCCATCCGTGGTGTGACCCATGGGGACCTGCAGGGGAAGGTGGCACCTGGGGACCTCCAGTTGGGTGGTGGCATCCTGGGGTGGTGGCACCCTCAGCTTAGAGCCATGGAGGTGACATCCAGGAGGTGGCATCAGCCAGGAGGTGACAGCCAGGAGGTGACATCAGCCAGGAGGTGACATCAGCCAGGAGGTGACAGCCAGGAGGTGACAGCCAGGAGGTGGCATCCAGGAGGTGGCATCAGCCAGGAGGTGACAGCCAGGAGGTGGCAGCCAGGAGGTGGCATCCAGGAGGTGGCATCCAGGAGGTGACATCAGCCAGGAGGTGACAGCCAGGAGGTGGCATCAGCCAGGAGGTGACATCAGCCAGGAGGTGACAGCCAGGAGGTGACAGCCAGGAGGTGACATCAGCCAGGAGGTGGCATCCAGGAGGTGACAGCCAGGAGGTGGCATCCAGGAGGTGACAGTCAGGAGGTGGCATCAGCCAGGAGGTGGCATCCAGGAGGTGGCATCAGCCAGGAGGTGACAGCCAGGAGGTGGCATCAGCCAGGAGGTGACATCCAGGAGGTGACAGCCAGGAGGTGACATCAGCCAGGAGGTGGCATCCAGGAGGTGACAGCCAGGAGGTGGCATCCAGGAGGTGACAGTCAGGAGGTGGCATCAGCCAGGAGGTGGCATCCAGGAGGTGGCATCAGCCAGGAGGTGACAGCCAGGAGGTGACATCCAGGAGGTGACAGTCAGGAGGTGGCATCAGCCAGGAGGTGACATCCAGGAGGTGACAGCCAGGAGGTGACAGCCAGGAGGTGACATCAGCCAGGAGGTGACATCCAGGAGGTGACAGCCAGGAGGTGACAGCCAGGAGGTGACATCCAGGAGGTGACATCAGCCAGGAGGTGACATCCAGGAGGTGACAGCCAGGAGGTGACATCCAGGAGGTGACATCAGCCAGGAGGTGACAGCCAGGAGGTGACAGCCAGGAGGTGGCATCAGCCAGGAGGTGACATCCAGGAGGTGACATCCAGGAGGTGACAGCCAGGAGGTGGCATCAGCCAGGAGGTGACAGCCAGGAGGTGACAGCCAGGAGGTGACAGCCAGGAGGTGACATCAGCCAGGAGGTGACAGCCGCCAGGAGGTGACATCAGCCAGGAGGTGACAGCCAGGAGGTGACATCAGCCAGGAGGTGACATCCAGGAGGTGGCATCAGCCAGGAGGTGACATCCAGGAGGTGACAGCCAGGAGGTGACATCAGCCAGGAGGTGACATCCAGGAGGTGTCCTGGGGTGCACACGGGGGTGAGGTGGTGTCTGCCCAGGTTCTGGGGTGGGTGGAGGTGGAGATGGAGATGGATGGACAGAGGGATGGACAGACAGATGGACACAAGGATGGAAGGATGGGTGGAGATGGAGATGGATGGACACCTAGAAGGACAGATGGATGGATGGATGGATGGACACAAGGATGGAGAGATGGATGGACAGATGGATGGACACAGAGATGGAGACATGGAGGGATGGACAGCTGGACACCTGGCTCAGCAGAAGGACACCTGGCTCAGCAGAAGGACAGATGGACAGCTGGCTCAGCAGAAGGACACCTGGCTCAGCAGAAGGACAGATGGACACCTGGCTCAGCAGAAGGACACCTGGCTCAGCAGAAGGACAGGTGGACACCTGGCTCAGCAGAAGGACAGCTGGACACCTGGCTCAGCAGATGGACAGATGGACACCTGGCTCAGCAGAAGGACAGATGGACACCTGGCTCAGCAGAAGGACAGATGGACACCTGGCTCAGCAGATGGACAGATGGACACCTGGCTCAGCAGAAGGACAGGTGGACACCTGGCTCAGCAGAAGGACAGGTGGACACCTGGACACCTGGCTCAGCAGAAGGACAGATGGACACCTGGCTCAGCAGAAGGACACCTGGACACCTGGCTCAACAGAAGGACAGGTGGACACCTGGCTCAGCAGATGGACACCTGGCTCAGCAGAAGGACAGGTGGACACCTGGCTCAGCAGAAGGACACCTGGCTCAGCAGAAGGACACCTGGACACCTGGCTCAGCAGAAGGACAGGTGGACACCTGGCTCAGCAGAAGGACAGGTGGACACCTGGCTCAGCAGATGGACACCTGGCTCAGCAGAAGGACAGATGGACACCTGGCTCAGCAGAAGGACAGATGGACACCTGGTCAGCAGAAGGACAGGTGGACACCTGGTCAGCAGAAGGACAGGTGGACACCTGGCTCAGCAGATGGACAGGTGGACACCTGGCTCAGCAGATGGACACCTGGACACCTGGCTCAGCAGAAGGACAGATGGACACCTGGCTCAGCAGAAGGACAGATGGACACCTGGCTCAGCAGAAGGACAGATGGACACCTGGCTCAGCAGATGGACAGAAGGACAGATGGACACCTGGCTCAGCAGATGGACACCTGGCTCAGCAGAAGGACAGGTGGACACCTGGCTCAGCAGATGGACACCTGGCTCAGCAGAAGGACAGATGGACACCTGGCTCAGCAGATGGACAGGTGGACACCTGGCTCAGCAGAAGGACAGATGGACACCTGGCTCAGTAGATGGACAGGTGGACACCTGGCTCAGCAGATGGACAGATGGACAGGTGGACACCTGGCTCAGCAGAAGGACAGGTGGACACCTGGACACCTGGCTCAGCAGAAGGACACCTGGCTCAGCAGAAGCACAGGTGGACAGATGGACACCTGGCTCAGCAGATGGACAGGTGGACACCTGGCTCAGCAGATGGACAGAAGGACACCTGGCTCAGCAGAAGGACACTTGGCTCAGCAGAAGGACAGGTGGACAGATGGACACCTGGCTCAGCAGAAGGACAGAAGGACACCTGGCTCAGCAGAAGGACACCTGGACACCTGGCTCAGCAGAAGGACAGATGGACACCTGGCTCAGCAGATGGACAGGTGGACACCTGGCTCAGCAGAAGGACAGGTGGACACCTGGCTCAGCAGAAGGACAGGTGGACACCTGGCTCAGCAGAAGGACACCTGGACACCTGGCTCAGCAGAAGGACAGATGGACACCTGGCTCAGCAGAAGGACAGGTGGACACCTGGCTCAGCAGAAGGACAGGTGGACACCTGGCTCAGCAGAAGGACAGGTGGACACCTGGCTCAGCAGAAGGACAGGTGGACACCTGGCTCAGCAGAAGGACAGATGGACACCTGGCTCAGCAGAAGGACAGGTGGACACCTGGACACCTGGCTCAGCAGATGGACACCTGGCCCAGCAGATGGACAGGTGGACAGATGGACACCTGGCTCAGCAGATGGACAGGTGGACACCTGGCTCAGCAGAAGGACAGATGGACAGATGGACACCTGGCTCAGCAGAAGGACACCTGGCTCAGCAGAAGGACAGATGGACACCTGGCTCAGCAGATGGACAGGTGGACACCTGGCTCAGCAGAAGGACAGATGGACAGATGGACACCTGGCTCAGCAGATGGAGTGGTGGACACCTGGACACCTGGCTCAGCAGATGGACAGGTGGACACCTGGCTCAGCAGATGGACAGAAGGACACCTGGCTCAGCAGAAGGACACCTGGACACCTGGCTCAGCAGAAGGACAGATGGACACCTGGCTCAGCAGATGGACACCTGGCTCAGCAGAAGGACAGATGGACACCTGGCTCAGCAGATGGACAGGTGGACACCTGGCTCAGCAGAAGGACAGGTGGACACCTGGCTCAGCAGATGGACAGGTGGACACCTGGCTCAGCAGAAGGACAGATGGACACCTGGCTCAGCAGATGGACAGGTGGACACCTGGCTCAGCAGAAGGACACCTGGCTCAGCAGAAGGACAGATGGACACCTGGCTCAGCAGAAGGACACCTGGCTCAGCAGAAGGACACCTGGCTCAGCAGATGGACAGATGGACACCTGGCTCAGCAGATGGACAGATGGACACCTGGCTCAGCAGATGGACAGATGGACACCTGGCTCAGCAGAAGGACAGATGGACACCTGGCTCAGCAGAAGGACACCTGGACACCTGGCTCAGCAGATGGACAGATGGACACCTGGCTCAGCAGAAGGACACCTGGCTCAGCAGAAGGACAGGTGGACACCTGGCTCAGCAGATGGACAGGTGGACACCTGGACACCTGGCTCAGCAGAAGGACACCTGGACACCCAGGTCCCCATCCAGCCACAGGGCGGGGCTGTGGCATCTTCTCCACCCACCCCAGCAGCTCCTGGGCCTCCTCGGGCCGATGTCCAGGGTGGGGTGGGGTGGGGTGGGGTGGGGTGGGGTGGGCGTGGTCCCCCTGGCTGAGGAACCCGCTGGGCAGAGCCATGGGACATCAAAGCCACCCACGGGCCACCCATGGGTCCACGGCTCCGTCACCCAAGGGCTCCTGACTCACCTGGGTGGCCACGGCCCACGTCCCACCCCGGGGATAAATAGACCCAAGGCAGCAGCTCGGAGCTTCTCCAGCCCCGTTCTTCTGCTCCTGCAGGTGAGGACATCTCCAAGGGCAGCACCATGGGGTGGTGGGGTGGGGGCAAGGGGTCTGGGGGTTCTTCTGGGTGGGTGCTCCTCACTCTTGGTGGTTCTTCATCTTCTCTTGGTGGTTCTTCATCTTCTCTTGGTGGTTCCTCATCTTCTCTTGGTGGTTCCTCACCCCTTGGTGGTTCCTCCTCACCCCTTGGTGGTTCCTCACCCCTTGGTGGTTCCTCCTCATCCCTTGGTGGTTCCTCACCCCTTGGTGGTTCCTCATCCCTTGGTGGTTCCTCACCCCTTGGTGGTTCCTCCTCATCCCTTGGTGGTTCCTCCTCATCCCTTGGTGGTTCCTCACCCCTTGGTGGTTCCTCCTCATCCCTTGGTGGTTCCTCACCCCTTGGTGGTTCCTCATCCCTTGGTGGTTCCTCATCACCCCTTGGTGGTTCCTCACCCCTTGGTGGTTCCTCCTCATCCCTTGGTGGTTCCTCACCCCTTGGTGGTTCCTCCTCACCCCTTGGTGGTTCCTCCTCACCCCTTGGTGGTTCCTCATCCCTTGGTGGTTCCTCCTCATCCCTTGGTGGTTCCTCATCCCTTGGTGGTTCCTCATCCCTTGGTGGTTCCTCCTCACCCCTTGGTGGTTCTTCATCTTCTCTTGGTGGTTCCTCACTCTTGGTGGTTCCTCATCCCTTGGTGGTTCCTCCTCACCCCTTGGTGGTTCCTCCTCACCCCTTGGTGGTTCCTCACCCCTTGGTGGTTCCTCACTCTTGGTGGTTCCTCCTCACCCCTTGGTGGTTCCTCATCCCTTGGTGGTTCCTCACCCCTTGGTGGTTCCTCACCCCTTGGTAGTTCCTCATCCCTTGGTGGTTCCTCCTCATCCCTTGGTGGTTCCTCCTCATCCCTTGGTGGTTCCTCCTCACCCCTTGGTGGTTCCTCATCCCTTGGTGGCTGCTCCTCACCCCTTGGTGGTTCCTCATCCCTTGGTGGTTCCTCATCCCTTGGTGGTTCCTCCTCATCCCTTGGTGGTTCCTCCTCACCCCTTGGTGGTTCCTCCTCACCCCTTGGTGGTTCCTCACCCCTTGGTGGTTCCTCCTCACCCCTTGGTGGTTCCTCACCCCTTGGTGGTTCCTCATCTCTTGGTGGTTCCTCCTCACCCCTTGGTGGTTCCTCCTCATCCCTTGGTGGTTCCTCCTCACCCCTTGGTGGTTCCTCACCCCTTGGTGGTTCCTCACCCCTTGGTGGCTCCTCACCCCTTGGTGGTTCCTCATCCCTTGGTGGTTCCTCACCCCTTGGTGGTTCCTCATCCCTTGGTGGTTCCTCCTCACCCCTTGGTGGTTCCTCACCCCTTGGTGGTTCCTCCTCATCCCTTGGTGGTTCCTCCTCATCCCTTGGTGGTTCCTCACCCTTGGTGGTTCCTCCTCATCCCTTGGTGGTTCCTCCTCATCCCTTGGTGGTTCCTCCTCACCCCTTGGTGGTTCCTCCTCACCCCTTGGTGGCTGCTCCTCACCCCTTGGTGGTTCCTCATCCCTTGGTGGTTCCTCCTCACCCCTTGGTGGCTGCTCCTCACCCCTTGGTGGTTCCTCCTCACCCCTTGGTGGTTCCTCCTCACCCCTTGGTGGTTCCTCATCCCTTGGTGGTTCCTCCTCACCCCTTGGTGGTTCCTCCTCACCCCTTGGTGGTTCCTCCTCATCCCTTGGTGGTTCCTCACCCTTGGTGGTTCCTCACCCCTTGGTGGTTCCTCACCCTTGGTGGTTCCTCACCCCTTGGTGGTTCCTCACCCCTTGGTGGTTCCTCACCCCTTGGTGGTTCCTCCTCATCCCTTGGTGGTTCCTCCTCATCCCTTGGTGGTTCCTCCTCATCCCTTGGTGGTTCCTCCTCACCCTTGGTGGTTCCTCATCCCTTGGTGGTTCCTCATCCCTTGGTCTCTTTGCTCCAGGAATGGCCTGGGACAGAAGTGGGACCTTTGGCTTCATCTCCATCTTCATCCTCACCACGGGGTGGTTGTTGAGTGTCCCACCACCAGCAGGAGCTCAGGGGAAGGACAACGCTGCAGGTGATGAGAGTAAGTCCAACTGGTGGCCAAGGGGGTGGAGAAGACACCATGGTGGGTTCCATGAGGACCTTCTGGTGGTGGAGAAGACACCATGGTGGGTTCCATGAGGACCTTCTGGTGGTGGAGAAGACACCATGGTGGGTTCCATGAGGACCTTCTGGTGGTGGAGACACCATGGTGGGTTCCATGAGGACCTTCTGGTGGTGGAGAAGACACCATGGTGGGTTCCATGAGGACCTTCTGGTAGTGGAGAAGACACCATGGTGGGTTCCATGAGGACCTTCTGGTGGTGGAGACACCATGGTGGGTTCCATGAGGACCTTCTGGTGGTGGAGACACCATGGTGGGTTCCATGAGGACCTTCTGGTGGTGGAGAAGACACCATGGTGGGTTCCATGAGGACCTTCTGGTGGTGGAGACACCATGGTGGGTTCCATGAGGACCTTCTGGTGGTGGAGAAGACACCGTGGTGGGTTCCATGAGGACCTTCTGGTGGTGGAGAAGACACCATGGTGGGTTCCATGAGGACCTTCTGGTGGTGGAGACACCGTGGTGGGTTCCATGAGGACCTTCTGGTGGTGGAGACACCATGGTGGGTTCCATGAGGACCTTCTGGTGGTGGAGAAGACACCATGGTGGGTTCCATGAGGACCTTCTGGTGGTGGAGAAGACACCATGGTGGGTTCCATGAGGACCTTCTGGTGGTGGAGACACCATGGTGGGTTCCACGAGGACCTTCTGGTGGTGGAGAAGACACCATGGTGGGTTCCATGAGGACCTTCTGGTGGTGGAGACACCATGGGGTGGGGTGGGGTGGGATGAGGAGACACATCTGGGGTTGGGATCTTCTGGGTGCCAGGACCTTCTGGAGACCCAGGGGATGGATTCCACCACCACCACCACCACCTGGGTTGGGATCTTCTGGGTGCCAGGACCTTCTGGAGATCCAGGGGATGGATTCCACCACCACCACCACCACCTGGGTTGGGATCTTCTGGGTGCCAGGACCTTCTGGAGACCCAGGGGATGGATTCCACCACCACCACCACCACGTGGGTTGGGATCTTCTGGGTGCCAGGACCTTCTGGAGACCCAGGGGATGGATTCCACCACCACCACCACCAGCTGGGTTGGGATCTTCTGGGCCCCAGGACCTTCTGGAGACCCAGGGGATGGATTCCACCACCACCACCACCAGCTGGGTTGGGATCTTCTGGGTGCCAGGACCTTCTGGAGATCCAGGGGATGGATTCCACCACCACCAGCTGGGTTGGGATCTTCTGGGTGCCAGGACCTTCTGGAGACCCAAGGGATGGATTCCACCACCACCAGCATCTTCTGGGTGCCAGGACCTTCTGGAGACCCAGGGTTTGATCCACCACCAGCCCAGGGTTTGTTCCACCACCTGGAGTTGTCTCCACCTCCATGGATTGACCTTTAGTGATGGCTCCTCCTCTACTGTGGGACCTCAGGGAAGCTCTTGAGATGCCTTCAAGAGGTTGGATGGGCTCTAAACCCCCTTCTTGGCTCTCCAAAGGCTCCAGGATGGTCCTTGGGGGTGGCCCAAGGATGCTTCTCAGAGGAGAACTTTGCAGGAGGTTGGTTCCCACCCTTGGACGTTGGCAGGAGCTGCTGGGCAAATTCCAGGTGGTGACCTTGACATGTGGGTGTGTCCCACCACCACCCAAGCCCAGGTGTCATCTCCACCAGTACAAACCAGTCCCACCAGTACATTCCAATGTCTCAACCTTTGGTGGAACTCGATTGCAGATGTCATGGACCGGAGCCACCAGGAACCTGCTGAGATCAGTTGGGTTCCTCGTGACCAAGGTTTGGAGTCTTCTTCTCAAACCTATCTGAGATGGCCCCAAAATGGGGCCTGGAGGACTCAACCCCAACATCTGTGAGGGCATCTCAGAGGCTTCTCCCAGCTGGAGGTCCTCCTGCCTGGTTTGGGGTGGGACAGTTGGCTTTTGGCTTCAGAAAGTCACTTTTTTCTTGCACTGGTTCTTCAGAATCTCCTCTTGCTTGGACACCAAAGGTCTTCTCCAGCCACCGTGGTCCAGGAGCCACCTGAAGGTTGTCTGAAGAGGTGGAGGTCAGGAGGGACACCAGGAGGGTTTGGATGTCCATTGGGTGGAGCTCTGTGTGGTCATGGCCTCAAGATGGTCACAACCTCGAGATGATGATGGTCTCAGGATGATGATGGTCCCAAGATGGTCACAACCTCAGGATGGTCACAACCTCAAGGTGATGGTGGCCTCAAGGTGATGGTGGCCTCAAGGTGATGGTGGCCTCAAGATGGTCACAACCTCAAGATGGTGATGGCCTCAAGATGATGAGGGTCTCAAGATGGTGATGGCCTCAACATGGTCATGGTCTCAAGATGGTCATGGCCTCAAGATGATGATGGTCCCAAGAAGGTCACAACCTCAAGATGGTCACAACCTCAGGATGGTCACAACCTCAAAGTGGTCATGGCCTCAAGATGATGATGGTCCCAAGATGGTTGTGGCCTCAAGATGGTCACAAGCTTGAGATGATGATGGTCCCAAGAAGGTCACAACCTCAGGATGGTCACAACCTCAAGGTGATGGTGGCCTCAAGATGGTCATGGCCTCAAGATGGTCACAACCTCAAGGTGATGGTGGCCTCAAGGTGATGGTGGCCTCAAGGTGGTCATGGCCTCAAGATGGTGATGGTCTCAGAATGGTCACAGTCTCAAGATGGTCATGGTCTCAAGATGGGCATGGTCCCAAGATGGTCATGGCCTCAAGATGATGGTGGCCTCAAGGTGATGGTGGCCTCAAGATGGTCACAACCTCAAGGTGATCATGGTCCCAAGGTGGTCACAACCTCAACATGGTCATGGTCCCAAGATGGTCACAACCTCAAGATGATGATGGTCTCAAGATGGTCACAACCTCGAGATGGCCATGGTCCCAAGATGGTCATGGCCTCAAGATGGTCATGGTCCCAGGATGGTCATGGTCCCAAGATGACCATGACCTCAAGATGGCCGCCCTACAACCCTCACTCATCACAAACACCCTGACAAGGGCAGGGGCCACCTCACCTCGTGGACACCTGATGTTGGGTGGGGGTGGCCTTGTTCATCTCCAAGAACCATCAACGCTGGGCACTGGACACCCCTGGAGCCACCTCAAGCAGAGGGAGATGCCTCCAGAAACCTGGGGAGACTCCAGGTCAGGAGTGAGGTCCTCAAAGGGGTGAGACCCCACCTTGGTGACCTCCTCCCTTTCTTCTCCACCCACCTGATGGCACCCAGAGACCTCAGGTCCAGAGCGACGCCGGGACCCACATTCCTGGGTGAAGACCTCAGCTGGGTTCTCCTTGTGTCAGGGCTTCTCCTGGTGGGGTTGACTCAACCCTCACCTCCTCCCTGGGCCTTACCTGGGTGGTGGGAGGTCCTCCCAAGCTGGTCCTGCAGGTTCCTCCTCCAGGGAAGGAAGGAGAGAGCAGGTCCTGCAGGGCTGTGTCATCTCCTCCACCTTGGGCTGGGAGGACTCTTAGAGGTGGCCCAGGTGCCCCTCCCAGAAGCTGATGGTGAAACCAGCACCAGGATGGAGATAAGTGGCCCTTGGTGACTTCCTGGGGTGTGGTGGTGGCCAAGGACAGCTCATGGGGACAACCCTGACGGGACAGACCGGTCCTGGAAGGGGTGGGGGGGGGAGTCTCCTGGTGGGACATCTGAGCTGGGTTCTCTGCTTGGGGTGGGTGGTGAGGTCATGGGTGTCATGGGGTCATGGGTGGCCATGGGGTCATGGGTGGTCAGGTCATGGGTGGTCAGGTCATGGGTGGTGAGGTCATGGGGTCATGGGTGGTCATGGGTGGTCATGGAGACATGGGGGGTCATGGGTGGTCATGGGGTCATGGGTGGTCAGGTCATGGGTGGTCATGGGGTCATGGGGGGTCATGGAGTCATGGGGGGTCATGGAGTCATGGGTGGTCATGGAGATGTGGGTGGTCATGGGGTCATGGGTGGTCATGGGTGGTCATGGGGTCATGGGTGGTCATGGGTGGTGAGGTCATGGGTGGTGAGGTCATGGGTGGTCAGGTCATGGGGTCATGGGGGGTCATGGAGACATGGGGGGGTCAGGTCATGGGTGGTCATGGGGTCATGGGTGGTGAGGTCATGGGTGGTCAGGTCATGGGGTCGTGGGTGGTCATGGAGACATGGGGGGTCATGGAGTCATGGGGTCATGGGTGGTCAGGTCATGGGTGGTCATGGGGTCATGGGGGGTCATGGAGTCATGGGGGGTCATGGAGTCGTGGGTGGTCATGGAGACATGGGGGGGTCAGGTCATGGGTGGTCATGGAGTTGTGGGTGGTCATGGAGACATGGGGGGGTCAGGTCATGGGGTCATGGGTGGTCATGGGTGGTCATGGAGTTGTGGGTGGTCATGGGGTCATGGGTGGTCCCGTCATGACCACGACCTCCAGGAGAAAAGATCTTCAAGGAGAGCTTCCAGCTGGGTCACCAATGGTGGCTTCCAACTGGTGCCAAAATTGTCTCTTTTGGGTCAAGAAAGAGCTTGGTGACCCCTCAGGAGGTGGCTTGGTGGCCCCTCAGGAGGTGGCTTGGTGGCCCCTCAGGTGGCCCCCAGGAGGTGGCTTGGTGGCCCCTCAGGTGGCCTTTCAGGAGGTGGCTTGGTGGCCCCTCAGGTGACCCCTCAGGGGGTGACTTGGTGGCCCCTCAGGAGGTGGCTTGGTGACCCCTCAGGAGATGGCTTGGTGACCCCTCAGGGGGTGGCTTGGTGACCCCTCAGGTGGCCCCTCAGGAGGTGACTTGGTGGCCCCTCAGGAGGTGGCTTGGTGGCCCCTCAGGTGGTGGCTTGGTGGCCCTTCAGGAGGTGGCTTGGTGACCTCTCAGGTGGTGGCTTGGTGGCCCCTCAGGAGGTGGCTTGGTGGCCCCTCAGGAGGTGGCTTGGTGGCCCCTCACGTGGCCCCCAGGAGGTGGCTTGGTGGCCCCTCAGGAGGTGGCTTGGTGGCCCCTGAGGAGGTGTCTTGGTGGCCCCTCAGGACTTGTCTTGGTGGCCCCTCAGGACTTGTCTTGGTGGCCCCTGAGGAGGTGGCTTGGTGGCCCCTGAGGAGGGGGCTTGGTGGCCCCTCAGGACTTGTCTTGGTGGCCCCTCAGGGGGTGGTTTGGTGACCCCTCAGGAGTTGGCTTGGTGGCCCCTGAGGAGGTGACTTGGTGACCTCTCAGGAGTTGGCTTGGTGGCCCCTCAGGTGGCCCCTCAGGAGGTGGCTTGGTGGCCCCCCAGGAGGTGGCTTGGTGGCCCCTCAGGGGGTGACTTGGTGGCCCCTCAGGAGGTGGCTTGGTGACCCCTCAGGTGGCCCCCAGGAGGTGGCTTGGTGGCCCCTCAGGTGGCCCCTCAGGAGGTGACTTGGTGGCCCCTCAAGAGGTGGCTTGGTGGCCCCTCAGGAGGTGGCTTGGTGGCACCTCAGGTGGCCCCTGAGGAGGTGACTTGGTGGCCCCTCAGGTGGCCCCTCAGGAGGTGTCTTGGTGGCCCCTGAGGAGGTGGCTTGGTGGCCCCTCAGGGGGTGGCTTGGTGACCCCTCAGGAGGTGGCTTGGTGGCCCCTCAGGAGTTGACTTGGTGGCCCCTCAGGAGGTGACTTGGTGGCCCCTCAGGAGTTGACTTGGTGACCCCTCAAGAGGTGGCTTGGTGGCCCCTCAAGAGGTGGCTTGGTGACCCCTCAGAACTTGTCTTGGTGCCACCATGACCCTCAGAAACGTCCTTTTGGGGTCTTTAAGGTGACTTTGACCACTTTGAGACCAGCTGGACCCTGAAGATCCGAGAACTTTCCCTTTCCTGGTCACCATTTCTCCACCTTCCCCACCCAAAACCACCTGAGGGTTGGAAGATCTCCCCAGTTGGCCACCACCCACCCACCCCCCAGGTTCTCCACCATCTCCTTTGTCTTCCAGTGCCCGAGGAGGACGAGTCCAGGATCATCGGTGGGAAACCTTGTTCCATCACCCAGAGACCTTTCCAGGTGGCCCTGACCAAGAGGGGTCAGATCCTGTGTGGTGGGAGCTTGATCGACGCCCAATGGGTCCTCACGGCCGCCCACTGCCGGCAGCCAATCAGGTGAGAGGGTTCTGGGCTCCTCTGGTCCCACCAACCAATCAGCTGAGAGGGTTCCATGCTCCTCTGGTCCCACCAACCAATCAGGTGAGAGGGTTCCGTGCTCCTCTGGTCCCACCAACCAATCAGCTGAGAGGGTTCCACGCTCCTCTGGTCCCACCAACCAATCAGGTGAGAGGGTTCCGTGCTCCTCTGGTCCCACCAACCAATCAGGTGAGAGGGTTCCGGGCTCCTCTGGTCCCACCAACCAATCAGGTGAGAGGGTTCCACGCTCCTCTGGTCCCACCAACCAATCAGCTGAGAGGGTTCCGTGCTCCTCTGGTCCCACCAACCAATCAGGTGAGAGGGTTCCGTGCTCCTCTGGTCCCACCAACCAATCAGCTCAGAGGGTTCCGTGCTCCTCTGGTCCCACCAGCCAATCAGCTGAGAGGGTTCCAAGCTCCTCTGGTCCCACCAACCAATCAGCTGAGAGGGTTCCACGCTCCTCTGGTCCCACCAACCAATCAGCTGAGAGGGTTCCACGCTCCTCTGGTCCCACCAACCAATCAGCTCAGAGGGTTCCACGCTCCTCTGGTCCCACCAACCAATCAGGTGAGAGGGTTCCACGCTCCTCTGGTCCCACCAGCCAATCAGGTGAGAGGGTTCCACGCTCCTCTGGTCC
>CAJRAV010000024.1:45000-58688 GCA_907165065.1 Caprimulgus europaeus
GGACCGGGGTGGTGGTGGTGGTGGGAGGGGGGGGTGGTGGTGGTGGGGGTGGGGGTGGTGGGGGGGGTGGTGGGGGTGGGGGTGGTGGTGGGATGGGAGGGGAGGGGGTGGTGGGACCTGGGTGGTGGTGGTGGGATCTGGGTGGTGGAGGTGGGATCTGGGTGGTGGTGGGACCTGGGTGGGGGTGGTGGTGGGATGGGGGTGGGGGGTGGGGGTGGGGGTGGTGGCACCCGTGGGTGGGGGTGGGGGTGGGACCTGGGTGGGGGTTGATGGGACCTGGGTGGGACCTGGGTGGGGGTGGGGGTGGGGGTGGTGGGATGTGGGTGGGGGTGGGGGTGGGGGTGGTGGGACCTGGGTGGGGGTTGTGGTGGGGGTGGTGGTGGGGGTGGGGATGTCCCACCCCCATGAGGACCTGGGGGGTAGAGGTGGGGGTGGTGGGACCTGGGTGGGGTTGGGGGTGGTGGTGGGATGGGGGGGGTGGGGGTGGGGGTGGTGGTGGTGGTGGGACCTGGTGGTGGTGGTGGGACCTGGTGGTGGTGGTGGTGGTGGGACCTGGTGGTGGTGGCGATGGTGGTGGGATCTGGGTGGTGGTGGGACCTGGGTGGTGGTGGTGGTGGGACCTGGGTGGTGGTGGTGGTGGGACCTGGTGGTGGTGGTGGGATCTGGGTGGGGGTGGTGGGGGTGGTGGTGGGGGTGGGGGCTGGGGGTGGTGGTGGGGTCTGGTGGTGGTGGTGGGACCTGGTGGTGGTGGGGGTGGTGGTGGTGGTGGGATGGGGGAGGTGGGGGTGGGGGTGGTGGGACCTGGGTGGAGGTGGAGGTGGTGGGGGTGGGGGTGGGGGTGGTGGGACCTGGGTGGGGGTGGTGGGGGTGGGGGTGGTGGTGGGATGGGGGTGGTGGGGCCTGGGTGGTGGTGGTGGTGGGATGGGGGTGGTGGGGGTGGTGGTGGGATGGGGGGGGAGGGGGTGGGGGTGGTGGGATGGGGGGGGAGGGGGTGGTGGGACCTGGGTGGGGGTGGGGGTGGAGGTGGGGGTTGATGGGACCTGGGTGGGACCTGGGTGGTGGTAGTGGTGGGGGTGGTGGGATGGGGGTGGGGGTGGTGGGACCTGGGTGGGGGTGGGGGTGGTGGTGGGATGGGGGGGGAGGGATGGGGGTGGTGGGACCTGGGTGGTGGTGGTGGGGGTGGGGGTGGGGGTGGGGGTGGGGGTGTCACCTCCATCCCAATGTCACCAAGGCCACCCAAGGCCACCAAGGCCACCTCATCCCACCAAGGCCACCCAATGCCACCAAGGCCACCTCAGGTCACCAAGGCCCCCTCAGGTCACCAAGGCCACCCAATGCCACCAAGGCCACCTCATCCCACCAAGGCCACCTCATCCCACCAAGGCCACCCAGTGTCACCAAGGCCACTCAGTGCCACCAAGGCCACCTTGTCCCACCAAGGCCACCCAGTGTCCCCAAGACCACTCAATGCCACCAAGGCCCCCTCAGGTCACCAAGGCCACCCATTGCCACCAAGGCCACCCAAGGCCACCAAGGCCACCTCATGTCCCCAATGCCACCCAATGCCACCACAGCCACCCCGTGTCACCGTGTCACCTCCCCCCTGTCTCTCTCTCCCCAGGGTGACTCTGGGGGCCCCCTGGTGTGCCGGGGGGTGCTCCCATGGGGACCCAGGTGGCACCTGGTCCCACCAAGGCCACCCAATGCCACCAAGGCCCCCTCAGGTCACCAAGGCCACCCAATGCCACCAAGGCCACCCAATGCCACCAAGGCCACCTCATCCCACCAAGGCCACCCAATGCCACCAAGGCCACCCAGTGCCACCAAGGCCACTCAGTGTCCCCAAGACCACTCAATGCCACCAAGGCCACCCAAGGCCACCTCATCCCACCAAGGCCACCCAATGTCACCAAGGCCACCCAGTGCCACCAAGGCCACCCAGTGCCACCAAGGCCCCCTCAGGTCACCAAGACCACTCAATGCCACCAAGACCACCCAATGCCACCAAGGCCACCCAATGTCACCAAGGCCCCCTCAGGTCACCAAGGCCACCTCATCCCACCAAGGCCACCCAATGCCACCAAGGCCATCTTGTCCCACCAAGGCCACCCAATGCCACCACGGCCACCCAATGCCACCAAGGCCCCCTTAGGTCACCAAGGCCACCAAGTCCACCAAGGCCACCAAGGCCACCCAGTGCCACCAAGGCCACCCAATGCCACCACGGCCACCCCGTGTCACCAAGGCCACCTCATCCCACCAAGGCCACCCAGTGTCACCAAGGCCACTCAATGCCACCCATTGCCACCACAGCCACCCAATGCCACCACGGCCACCCATTGCCACCCAATGCCACCACGGCCACCCCGTGTCACCGTGTCACCTCCCCCCTGTCTCTCTCCCCCCAGGGTGACTCTGGGGGCCCCCTGGTGTGCCGGGGGGTGCTCCCATGGGGACCCAGGTGGCACCTGGTCCCACCAAGGCCACCCAATGCCACCAAGGCCCCCTCAGGTCACCAAGGCCACCCAATGTCACCTCCCATGGGGACCCAGGTGGCACCTGGTCCCACCAAGGCCACCCATTGCCACCAAGGCCACCTTGTGTCACCAAGGCCACCTCAGGTCACCAAGGCCACCCAGTGTCACCAAGGCCACCCAATGCCACCAAGGCCACCCAAGGCCACCAAGGCCCCCTCAGGTCACCAAGGCCACCCAAGGCCACCAAGGCCACCTCATCCCATCACGGCCACCCAATGCCACCAAGGGCACCCAGTGCCACCAAGGCCACCTTGTCCCACCAAGGCCACCCAGTGCCACCAAGGCCACCCAAGGCCACCAAGGCCACCTTGTCCCACCAAGGCCACCCAAGGCCACCAAGGCCACCCAGTGCCACCAAGGCCACCCAATGCCACCAAGGCCATCTTGTCCCACCAAGGCCACCCAATGCCACCAAGGCCACCCCAGGTCACCAAGGCCACTCAATGCCACCCATTGCCACCAAGGCCACCCAGTGTCCCCAAGACCACTCAATGCCACCAAGGCCCCCTCAGGTCACCAAGGCCACCTCATCCCACCAAGGCCACCCAATGCCACCAAGGCCACCCAAGGCCACCAAGGCCACCTCAGGTCACCAAGGCCACCCAATGCCACCAAGGCCACCTCGTCCCACCAAGGCCACCCCAGGTCACCAAGGCCACCCAGTGTCCCCAAGACCACTCAATGCCACCAAGGCCACCTCATCCCACCAAGGCCACCCATTGCCACCAAGGCCACTCAGTGTCACCAAGGCCATCTTGTCCCACCAAGGCCACCCAGTGTCACCAAGGCCACCCAAGGCCACCAAGGCCCCCTCAGATCACCAAGGTCACCTCATCCCACCAAGGCCACTCAGTGCCACCAATGCCACCTTGTGTCACCAAGGCCATCCATTGCCACCAAGGCCACCCAATGCCACCAAGGCCCCCTCAGGTCACCAAGGCCACACAATGCCACCAAGGCCACCCAGTGCCACCAAGGCCACCCAATGTCACCAAGGCCACCCAATGCCACCAAGGCCACCTCAGGTCACCAAGGCCACCCAAAGTCACCTCCCATGGGGACCCAGGTGGCACCTGGTCCCACCAAGGCCACCCAATGCCACCAAGGCCACCCTGTGTCCCCAAGGCCACTCAATGCCACCAAGGCCACCTCGTCCCACCAAGGCCACCCAAGGCCACCCAATGCCACCAAGGCCACCTTGTCCCACCAAGGCCACCCATTGCCACCAAGGCCACCCAATGTCACCAAGGCCACCCAATGTCACCTCCCATGGGGACCCAGGTGGCACCTGGTCCCACCAAGGCCACCCAATGCCACCAAGGCCACCCAATGTCACCAAGGCCACCTCGTGCCACCAAGGCCACCCAATGCCACCAAGGCCACCTCGTCCCACCAAGGCCACCTCAGGTCACCAAGGCCCCCTCATGTCACCAAGGCCACCCAATGCCACCAATGCCACCAAGGCCACTCAGTGCCACCAAGGCCACCTCAGGTCACCAAGGCCACCCAGTGTCCCCAAGACCACTCAATGCCACCAAGGCCACCCAATGCCACCAAGGCCACCCAAGGCCACCAAGGCCATCTTGTCCCACTAAGGCCACCCAATGCCACCAAGGCCACCTCAGGTCACCAAGGCCACCCAATGCCACCAAAGCCCCCTCATCCCACCAAGGCCACCCAATGCCACCAAGGCCACCCAATGCCACCAAGGCCACTCAATGCCACCAAGGCCACCTCATCCCACCAAGGCCACCCATTGCCACCAAGGCCACTCAGTGTCACCAAGGCCATCTTGTCCCACCAAGGCCACCCAGTGTCACCAAGGCCACCCAGTGTCACCAAGGCCACCCAATGCCACCAAGGCCATCTTGTCCCACCAAGGCCACCCATTGCCACCAAGGCCACCTCAGGTCACCAAGGC
This sequence comes from Caprimulgus europaeus, assembly GCA_907165065.1. The sequence goes on from CAJRAV010000024.1 coordinate 49,459, forward strand.
CACCCAATGCCACCACGGCCACCCCGTGTCACCAAGGCCCCCTCAGGTCACCAAGGCCACCTCGTGTCCCCAAGGCCACCCAGTGCCACCAAGGCCACTCAATGCCACCCATTGCCACCAAGGCCACCCAATGCCACCAAGGCCACCCAATGCCACCAAGGCCACCCCGTGTCACCGTGTCACCTCCCCCCTGTCTCTCTCCCCCCAGGGTGACTCTGGGGGCCCCCTGGTGTGCCGGGGGGTGCTCCCATGGGGACCCAGGTGGCACCTGGTCCCACCAAGGCCACCCAATGCCACCAAGGCCACCCAATGTCACCAAGGCCACCCAATGTCACCTCCCATGGGGACCCAGGTGGCACCTGGTCCCACCAAGGCCACCCAATGCCACCACGGCCACCTCATCCCACCAAGGCCACCCAATGTCACCAAGGCCACTCAATGCCACCAAGGCCACCCAAGGCCACCAAGGCCACCCCAGGTCACCAAGACCACCCAATGCCACCAAGGCCACCCAGTGCCACCAAGGCCACCCAAGGCCACCAAGGCCACCTCAGGTCACCAAGGCCACCCAATGCCACCAAGACCACTCAATGCCACCAAGGCCACCCAAGGCCACCAAGGCCACCCAATGCCACCAAGGCCACCCTGTGTCACCAAGGCCCCCTCAGGTCACCAAGGCCACCCAGTGTCACCAAGGCCACCCAATGCCACCAAGGCCATCTTGTCCCACCAAGGCCACCCATTGCCACCAAGGCCACCACGGCCACCTCAGGTCACCAAGGCCACCTCAGGTCACCAAGGCCACCTTGTCCCACCAAGGCCACCTCAGGTCACCAAGGCCACCCAATGTCACCAAGGCCACCCAATGTCACCAAGGCCACCCAAGGCCACCAAGGCCACCTCATCCCACCAAGGCCACCCAAGGCCACCAAGGCCACCTCATCCCACCAAGGCCACCCATTGCCACCAAGGCCACCCAAGGCCACCAAGGCCCCCTCAGATCACCAAGGCCACCCAGTGCCACCAAGACCACCCAGTGCCACCAAGGCCACTCAATGCCACCCAGTGCCACCAAGGCCACCCAATGACACCACAGCCACCCCGTGCCACCATGTCACCTCCCCCCTGTCTCTCTCCCCCCAGGGTGACTCTGGGGGCCCCCTGGTGTGCCGGGGGGTGCTCCCATGGGGACCCAGGTGGCACCTGGTCCCACCAAGGCCACCCAATGCCACCAAGGCCACCCAGTGTCACCAAGGCCACCCAGTCCCACCAAGGCCCCCTCATCCCACCAAGGGCACCTCATGTCACCAAGGCCACTCAATGCCACCCATTGCCACCAAGGCCACCACGGCCACCTCATGTCACCAAGGCCACCCAATGCCACCAAGGCCACCCAATGCCACCAAGGCCACCTTGTCCCACCAAGGCCACCTCAGGTCACCAAGGCCACCCAGTGTCACCAAGGCCACCCAATGCCACCAAGGCCATCTTGTCCCACCAAGGCCACCCATTGCCACCAAGGCCACCTCAGGTCACCAAGGCCACCTCATCCCATCAAGGCCACCCAATGCCACCACGGCCACCCAATGTCACCAAGGCCACCCAATGTCACCAAGGCCACCCAAGGCCACCTCCCATGGGGACCCAGGTGGCACCTGGTCCCACCAAGGCCACCTTGTGTCACCAAGGCCACTCAATGCCACCAAGGCCACCCAGGGCCACCAAGGCCACCTTGTCCCACCAAGGCCACCCAATGCCACCAAGGCCACCCAATGTCACCAAGGCCACCAATGTTGCCATGGCCACCCATTGCCACCAAGACCACCCAATGCCACCAAGGCCACCCCGTGTCACCGTGTCACCTCCCCCCTGTCTCTCTCCCCCCAGGGTGACTCTGGGGGCCCCCTGGTGTGCCGGGGGGTGCTCCAGGGCGTGGTCTCCTGGGGCTCGGCCGTCTGCGGGCGCCGGGGGCAGCCCGGGGTCTACTCCAACGTCTGCCGCGCGGCGGCCTGGATCCGCGGCTGCATCGGGGGGCGCTGAGACCCCGGGGACACCAGATCCACCATGAGACCCACCACCAGTCCCACCAGTTCCACCAGTTCCACCAGTTCCACCAGTTCCACCACCAGTTCCACCATGAGACCCACCACCAGTCCCACCAGTTCCACCAGTTCCACCAGTTCCACCAGTTCCACCACCAGTTCCACCAGATCCACCACCACTTCCACCAGTTCCACCACCAGTTCCACCAGTTCCACCAGTTCCACCATTGGCCCCACTACCAGGTCCTCCAGATCCACCAGTTCCACCACCAGTCCCACCAGTTCCACCAGTTCCACCAGTTCCACCATTGGCCCCACTACCAGGTCCTCCAGATCCACCAGTTCCACCACCAGTTCCAGCACCAGTTCCAGCACCAGTTCCACCAGTTCCACCACCAGTTCCACCACCAGACCCACCAGGTCCATTAGATCCACCACCAGTTCCACCAGTCCCACCAGTTCCACCATTGGCTCCACCACCAGTTCCACCACCAGTTCCACCATGAGACCCACCAGTTCCACCACCAGTTCCACCATTGGTTCCACCACCAAAGTCCTTCAGGTCCTCCAGGTCCACCACCAGTTCCACCAGTTCCACCAGTCCCACCAGTTCCCCCACCAAAGTGAGCACTGGGAACCCAGACTGGGAGCACTGGGAACCCAGACTGGGAGCACTGGGAGCACTGGGAGCACTGGGAACCTGGACTGGGAGCACTGGGAGCACCAGTTCCACCACCAGTTCCACCACCAGTTCCACCAGTCCCACCAGTTCCCCCAACAAAGTGAGCACTGGGAACCCGGACTGGGAGCACTGGGAGCACTGGGAACCCAGACTGGGAGCACTGGGAGCACTGGGAGCACTGGGAACCCAGACTGGGAGCACTGGGAGCACTGGGAACCCGGACTGGGAGCACTGGGAGCACTGGGAACCCGGACTGGGAACACTGGGAGCACCAGATCCACCACATCCACCACCAGTTCCACCAGTTCCACCACCAGTTCCACCACCAGTTCCACCAGTCCCACCAGTTCCCCCACCCCCCCCCGGCCATGGACCCCCCCCTCACTCGGTGGGGGTGGGGGGAGGGGCAGGAGAAGACCCCAAACCCCCCCTGAGCCCGGGGGGGGAGGGGAAATAAAGAAACACCTGAACTGGGAGAGACTGGGAGCACTGGGAGCACTGGGGGCACTGGGAGCACTGGGAGCACTGGGAGCACTGGGGGGCACTGGGGGCACTGGGAGCACTGGGAACCCGGACTGGGAGCACTGGGAGCACTGGGAGCACTGGGGGCACTGGGAGCACTGGGAACCCGGACTGGGAGCACTGGGAGCACTGGGAGCACTGGGGGCACTGGGAGCACTGGGAACCCGGACTGGGAGCACTGGGAGCACTGGGGGCACTGGGGGGCACTGGGAGCACTGGGAGCACTGGGAACACTGGGAGCACTGGGAAACCAGACTGGGAGCACTGGGAGCACTGGGAACACTGGGAGCACTGGGAGGTAACTGGGAGCACTGGGGGCACTGGGAGCACTGGGAACCCAGACTGGGAGCACTGGGAGCACTGGGGGATACTGGGAGCACTGGGAGCACTGGGAGCACTGGGAGCACTGGGAACCCAGACTGGGAGCACTGGGAGCACTGGGGGCACTGGGAGCACTGGGAACCCAGACTGGGAGCACTGGGAACCCAAACTGGGGGCACTGGGAGCACTGGGAGCACTGGGAACCCGGACTGGGAGCACTGGGAGCACTGGGAGCCCGGACTGGGAGCACTGGGAGCACTGGGAGCACTGGGGGCACTGGGAGCCCGGACTGGGAGCACTGGGAGCACTGGGAGCACTGGGAGCACTGGGGGGCACTGGGAGCACTGGGAGCACTGGGAGCACTGGGAACCCGGACTGGGAGCACTGGGAGCACTGGGAGCACTGGGGGGCACTGGGAGCACTGGGAGCACTGGGAGCACTGGGAACCTGGACTGGGAGCACTGGGAGCACTGGGAGCACTGGGAGCACTGGGGGCACTGGGAACCCGGACTGGGAGCACTGGGAGCACTGGGAGCACTGGGAGGTAACTGGGAGCACTGGGAGCACTGGGAGCACTGGGAACCCAGACTGGGAGCACTGGGAGCACTGGGAGCCATACTGGGAGCACTGGGAGCCATACTGGGAGCACTGGGGGCACTGGGAGCACTGGGAGCACTGGGGGCACTGGGAGCACTGGGAGCACTGGGAGCACTGGGGGCACTGGGAGCACTGGGAGCACTGGGGGCACTGGGAGCACTGGGAGCACTGGGAGCACTGGGGGCACTGGGAGCACTGGGAACCCGGACTGGGAGCACTGGGGGGCACTGGGAGCACTGGGAGCACTGGGAACCCAGACTGGGAGCACTGGGAGCACTGGGAGCACTGGGAGCACTGGGAGCACTGGGGGCACTGGGAGCACTGGGAGCACTGGGAGCACTGGGAACCCAGACTGGGAGCACTGGGAGCACTGGGAGCACTGGGGGGCACTGGGAGCACTGGGAGCACTGGGGGCACTGGGAGCACTGGGAGCACTGGGAGCACTGGGAGGGGGCACTGGGAGCACTGGGGGCACTGGGAGCACTGGGAGCACTGGGAGCACTGGGGGATACTGGGAGCACTGGGAGCACTGGGAGCACTGTGGGCACTGGGAGCACTGGGAGCACTGGGAGCACTGGGAGCACTGGGAACCCAGACTGGGAGCACTGGGAGCACTGGGAGCACTGGGGATACTGGGAGCACTGGGGGCACTGGGAGCACTGGGAGCACTGGGAGCACTGGGAGCACTGGGAGCACTGGGAGGTAACTGGGAGCACTGGGAGCACTGGGAGCACTGGGAACCCAGACTGGGAGCACTGGGAGCACTGGAAGCCCCATACTGGGAGCACTGGGAGCCCCATACTGGGAGCACTGGGGGCACTGGGAGCACTGGGAGCACTGGGGGCACTGGGAGCACTGGGAGCACTGGGAGCACTGGGGGCACTGGGAGCACTGGGAGCACTGGGGGCACTGGGAGCACTGGGAGCACTGGGGGCACTGGGAGCACTGGGAACCCGGACTGGGAGCACTGGGGGGCACTGGGAGCACTGGGAGCACTGGGAACCCAGACTGGGAGCACTGGGAGCACTGGGAGCACTGGGGGCACTGGGAGCACTGGGAGCACTGGGAGCACTGGGGGCACTGGGAGCACTGGGGGCACTGGGAGCACTGGGAGCACTGGGAGCACTGGGAACCCAGACTGGGAGCACTGGGAGCACTGGGAGCACTGGGGGGCACTGGGAGCACTGGGAGCACTGGGGGCACTGGGAGCACTGGGAGCACTGGGAGCACTGGGAACCCAGACTGGGAGCACTGGGAGCACTGGGAGCACTGGGAACACAGACTGGGAGCACTGGGGGCACTGGGAGCACTGGGAGCACTGGGAGCACTGGGAGAACTGGGAGATACTGGGGGCACTGGGAACCCGGACTGGGAGCACTGGGAGCACTGGGAGCACTGGGAGCACTGGGAGCACTGGGGGCACTGGGAGCACTGGGAGGGGGCACTGGGAGCACTGGGAGCACTGGGAGCACTGGGAGCACTGGGAGGGGTCACTGGGAGCACTGGGAACCCAGACTGGGGGCACTGGGAGCACTGGGAGCACTGGGAGCACTGGGAGCACTGGGGGGCACTGGGAGCACTGGGGGCACTGGGAGCACTGGGAGCACTGGGAGCACTGGGAGCACTGGGGGCACTGGGAGCACTGGGAGCACTGGGGGCACTGGGAGCACTGGGAGCACTGGGAGCACTGGGGGCACTGGGAGCACTGGGAACCCGGACTGGGAGCACTGGGGGCACTGGGAGCACTGGGAGCACTGGGAGCACTGGGAGCACTGGGGGCACTGGGAGCACTGGGAGCACTGGGAGCACTGGGAACCCAGACTGGGAGCACTGGGAGCACTGGGAGCACTGGGGGGCACTGGGAGCACTGGGAGCACTGGGGGCACTGGGAGCACTGGGAGCACTGGGAGCACTGGGAGGGGGCACTGGGAGCACTGGGGGCACTGGGAGCACTGGGAGCACTGGGAGCACTGGGGGATACTGGGAGCACTGGGAGCACTGGGAGCACTGTGGGCACTGGGAGCACTGGGAGCACTGGGAGCACTGGGAGCACTGGGAACCCAGACTGGGAGCACTGGGAGCACTGGGAGCACTGGGGATACTGGGAGCACTGGGGGCACTGGGAGCACTGGGAGCACTGGGAGCACTGGGAGCACTGGGAGCACTGGGAGGTAACTGGGAGCACTGGGAGCACTGGGAGCACTGGGAACCCAGACTGGGAGCACTGGGAGCACTGGGAGCCCCATACTGGGAGCACTGGGAGCCCCATACTGGGAGCACTGGGGGCACTGGGAGCACTGGGAGCACTGGGGGCACTGGGAGCACTGGGAGCACTGGGAGCACTGGGGGCACTGGGAGCACTGGGAGCACTGGGGGCACTGGGAGCACTGGGAGCACTGGGGGCACTGGGAGCACTGGGAACCCGGACTGGGAGCACTGGGGGGCACTGGGAGCACTGGGAGCACTGGGAACCCAGACTGGGAGCACTGGGAGCACTGGGAGCACTGGGGGCACTGGGAGCACTGGGAGCACTGGGAGCACTGGGGGCACTGGGAGCACTGGGGGCACTGGGAGCACTGGGAGCACTGGGAGCACTGGGAACCCAGACTGGGAGCACTGGGAGCACTGGAGCACTGGGGGGCACTGGAGCACTGGGAGCACTGGGGGCACTGGGAGCACTGGGAGCACTGGGAGCACTGGGAACCCAGACTGGGAGCACTGGGAGCACTGGGAGCACTGGGAACACAGACTGGGAGCACTGGGGGCACTGGGAGCACTGGGAGCACTGGGAGCACTGGGAGAACTGGGAGATACTGGGGGCACTGGGAACCCGGACTGGGAGCACTGGGAGCACTGGGAGCACTGGGAGCACTGGGAGCACTGGGGGCACTGGGAGCACTGGGAGGGGGCACTGGGAGCACTGGGAGCACTGGGAGCACTGGGAGCACTGGGAGGGGTCACTGGGAGCACTGGGAACCCAGACTGGGGGCACTGGGAGCACTGGGAGCACTGGGAGCACTGGGAGCACTGGGAGCACTGGGGGGCACTGGGAGCACTGGGGGCACTGGGAGCACTGGGAGCACTGGGAGCACTGGGAACCCAGACTGGGAGCACTGGGAGCACTGGGAGCACTGGGAGGCACTGGGGGCACTGGGGGCACTGGGAGCACTGGGGGCACTGGGAGCACTGGGAGCACTGGGAGCACTGGGAGCCCAGACTGGGAGCACTGGGAGGGGGCACTGGGAGCACTGGGAGTTAACTGGGATCCATTAATTAACCAATTAATCCATTAATTAACCAATTAATGGAGATAATTAATCCTCATCATTAATTTCTGGGCATCATTAATCCCCAGTGAGGGTAATTAATCACTTAATTGAGGCAATTAATTAATTAATGGAGGTAATTAATTAATTAATTGCGGTAATTAATCCTCGATGGAGGTAATTAAATAAGTAAATAATGGTGATAATTAGTCCTCGGTGGAGATAATTAATTAATTAATGGAGATTATTAATCCTCAGTGGATATATTTATTTAATTAATTCGATAATTAATCCCCAATAGAGATAATTAATTAAGGAGATAATTAATCCTCAGTGGACATAATTAACTAATTAACAGAGATTATCAATCCTCAGTGGAGATAATTAATTAATTAACAGCGATTGCTCATCCTCAGTGGAGATGGTTCATTAATTAATGAGATAATTAATCCTCACTGGACATCATTAATGACTTAATTAACAGAGCTTATTAATCCTTAGTGGAGATTTTTAATTACTTAATGGAGCTAATTAACCCTCAGCTGACAATTAATTAATTAATTGAGGTAATTAATGCTTGGGGGAGATAATTAATTGATTAATTGCGATCATTAATTCTCAGTGGACGCCACTTAATAATTAACAGAGATAATTAATACCCGGGGAAAGGAAATTAATTAATTAATCCTCAGTGGAGATAATTAATTCACTAATTAATTAATTAAATTCACCAATTCATTAAATAAATAAATTCACTGGTTAATTAATTAAATAATTAACTAAGTAACTGATTAATTAGTGAGTTAATTAATTAACCAGCTAATTAATTAATTAATTAATTAATTAATTAAGCTCATTAAGCCGGGGACATGGAGGGGGGGAGGGGACACCGGGTGAGGTGGCCTTGGTGGGCTGGGAGGTAACTGGGAGCACTGGGAGGCACTGGGAGGTAATTGGGAGGCACTGGGAGGCACTGGGAGGTAACTGGGAGGCACTGGGAGGCACTGGGAGCACTGGGAGGGAACTGGGAGGGAACTGGGAGGCACTGGGAGGCACTGGGAGGCACTGGGAGGTAACTGGGAGGTAACTGGGAGGTAACTGGGAGCACTGGGAGGTAACTGGGAGCACTGGGAGCACTGGGAGCACTGGGAGGGAACTGGGAGGTAACTGGGAGGTAACTGGGAGGCACTGGGAGGTAACTGGGAGGTAACTGGGAGGGACTGGGAGGCACTGGGAGGCACTGGGAGGTAACTGGGAGGTAACTGGGAGTCACTGGGAGCACTGGGAGGTACTGGGAGGTACTGGGAGGTACTGGGAGCACTGGGAGGTAACTGGGAGTCACTGGGAGCACTGGGAGGTACTGGGAGGTAACTGGGAAGTAACTGGGAGGTAACTGGGAGGCACTGGGAGGTAACTGGGAGGCACTGGGAGGTAACTGGGAGGCACTGGGAGCACTGGGAGGTAACTGGGAGGCACTGGGAGCACTGGGAGGTAACTGGGAGGCACTGGAGTCCCCCCCCCAGTCCCTCCCAGTCCCTCCCAGTCCCTCCCAGTCCCCCCCAGTCCCTCCCAGTCCCCTCCCAGTCCCTCCCAGTCCCTCCCAGTCCCTCCCAGTCCCTCCCAGTCCCCCCCATTCCCTCCCAGTCCCTCCCAGTCCCCTCCCAGTCCCTCCCAGTTCCCCCCCAGTCCCCCCCAGTCCCTCCCAGTCCCTCCCAGTCCCCCCCAGTCCCTCCCAGTTCCCCCCCAGTCCCTCCCAGTCCCTCCCAGTCCCTCCCAGTTCCCCCCCAGTCCCTCCCAGTC
>CAJRAV010000025.1:0-57106 GCA_907165065.1 Caprimulgus europaeus
GGTACTCCTAGAGACTTCAGGTATGGGATGAGGGTTCCGCCCCGGAGCTAGGGGCACCTCCAGGAAATTCCAGGGCAGCATCAGGGTTCCCCCGAGAAACTAGAGGTGCCCTCATGGACTTCCAGGGTGGAATGAGGCTTTCACCCCGGAACTAGGGGTACTCCTAGAGACTTCAGGTATGGGATGAGGGTTCCGCCCCGGAGCTAGGGGCACCTCCAGGAAATTCCAGGGCAGCATCAGGGTTCCCCCGAGAAACTAGAGGTGCCCTCATGGACTTCCAGGGTGGAATGAGGCTTTCACCCCGGAACTAGGGGTACTCCTAGAGACTTCAGGTATGGGATGAGGGTTCCGCCCCGGAGCTAGGGGCACCTCCAGGAAATTCCAGGGCAGCATCAGGGTTCCCCCGAGAAACTAGAGGTGCCCTCATGGACTTCCAGGGTGGAATGAGGCTTTCACCCCGGAACTAGGGGTACTCCTAGAGACTTCAGGTATGGGATGAGGGTTCCGCCCCGGAGCTAGGGGCACCTCCAGGAAATTCCAGGGCAGCATCAGGGTTCCCCCGAGAAACTAGAGGTGCCCTCATGGACTTCCAGGGTGGAATGAGGCTTTCACCCCGGAACTAGGGGTACTCCTAGAGACTTCAGGTATGGGATTAGGGTTCCGCCCCGGAGCTAGGGGCACCTCCAGGAAATTCCAGGGCAGCATCAGGGTTCCCCCGAGAAACTAGAGGTGCCCTCATGGACTTCCAGGGTGGAATGAGGCTTTCACCCCGGAACTAGGGGTACTCCTAGAGACTTCAGGTATGGGATTAGGGTTCCGCCCCGGAGCTAGGGGCACCTCCAGGAAATTCCAGGGCAGCATCAGGGTTCCCCCGAGAAACTAGAGGTGCCCTCATGGACTTCCAGGGTGGAATGAGGCTTTCACCCCGGAACTAGGGGTACTCCTAGAGACTTCAGGTATGGGATTAGGGTTCCGCCCCGGAGCTAGGGGCACCTCCAGGAAATTCCAGGGCAGCATCAGGGTTCCCCCGAGAAACTAGAGGTGCCCTCATGGACTTCCAGGGTGGAATGAGGCTTTCACCCCGGAACTAGGGGTACTCCTAGAGACTTCAGGTATGGGATGAGGGTTCCGCCCCGGAGCTAGGGGCACCTCCAGGAAATTCCAGGGCAGCATCAGGGTTCCCCCGAGAAACTAGAGGTGCCCTCATGGACTTCCAGGGTGGAATGAGGCTTTCACCCCGGAACTAGGGGTACTCCTAGAGACTTCAGGTATGGGATGAGGGTTCCGCCCCGGAGCTAGGGGCACCTCCAGGAAATTCCAGGGCAGCATCAGGGTTCCCCCGAGAAACTAGAGGTGCCCTCATGGACTTCCAGGGTGGAATGAGGCTTTCACCCCGGAACTAGGGGTACTCCTAGAGACTTCAGGTATGGGATTAGGGTTCCGCCCCGGAGCTAGGGGCACCTCCAGGAAATTCCAGGGCAGCATCAGGGTTCCCCCGAGAAACTAGAGGTGCCCTCATGGACTTCCAGGGTGGAATTAGGCTTTCACCCCGGAACTAGGGGTACTCCTAGAGACTTCAGGTATGGGATTAGGGTTCCGCCCCGGAGCTAGGGGCACCTCCAGGAAATTCCAGGGCAGCATCAGGGTTCCCCCGAGAAACTAGAGGTGCCCTCATGGACTTCCAGGGTGGAATTAGGCTTTCACCCCGGAACTAGGGGTACTCCTAGAGACTTCAGGTATGGGATTAGGGTTCCGCCCCGGAGCTAGGGGCACCTCCAGGAAATTCCAGGGCAGCATCAGGGTTCCCCCGAGAAACTAGAGGTGCCCTCATGGACTTCCAGGGTGGAATGAGGCTTTCACCCCGGAACTAGGGGTACTCCTAGAGACTTCAGGTATGGGATTAGGGTTCCGCCCCGGAGCTAGGGGCACCTCCAGGAAATTCCAGGGCAGCATCAGGGTTCCCCCGAGAAACTAGAGGTGCCCTCATGGACTTCCAGGGTGGAATGAGGCTTTCACCCCGGAACTAGGGGTACTCCTAGAGACTTCAGGTATGGGATTAGGGTTCCGCCCCGGAGCTAGGGGCACCTCCAGGAAATTCCAGGGCAGCATCAGGGTTCCCCCGAGAAACTAGAGGTGCCCTCATGGACTTCCAGGGTGGAATGAGGCTTTCACCCCGGAACTAGGGGTACTCCTAGAGACTTCAGGTATGGGATTAGGGTTCCGCCCCGGAGCTAGGGGCACCTCCAGGAAATTCCAGGGCAGCATCAGGGTTCCCCCGAGAAACTAGAGGTGCCCTCATGGACTTCCAGGGTGGAATGAGGCTTTCACCCCGGAACTAGGGGTACTCCTAGAGACTTCAGGTATGGGATTAGGGTTCCGCCCCGGAGCTAGGGGCACCTCCAGGAAATTCCAGGGCAGCATCAGGGTTCCCCCGAGAAACTAGAGGTGCCCTCATGGACTTCCAGGGTGGAATGAGGCTTTCACCCCGGAACTAGGGGTACTCCTAGAGACTTCAGGTATGGGATTAGGGTTCCGCCCCGGAGCTAGGGGCACCTCCAGGAAATTCCAGGGCAGCATCAGGGTTCCCCCGAGAAACTAGAGGTGCCCTCATGGACTTCCAGGGTGGAATGAGGCTTTCACCCCGGAACTAGGGGTACTCCTAGAGACTTCAGGTATGGGATTAGGGTTCCGCCCCGGAGCTAGGGGCACCTCCAGGAAATTCCAGGGCAGCATCAGGGTTCCCCCGAGAAACTAGAGGTGCCCTCATGGACTTCCAGGGTGGAATGAGGCTTTCACCCCGGAACTAGGGGTACTCCTAGAGACTTCAGGTATGGGATTAGGGTTCCGCCCCGGAGCTAGGGGCACCTCCAGGAAATTCCAGGGCAGCATCAGGGTTCCCCCGAGAAACTAGAGGTGCCCTCATGGACTTCCAGGGTGGAATTAGGCTTTCACCCCGGAACTAGGGGTACTCCTAGAGACTTCAGGTATGGGATTAGGGTTCCGCCCCGGAGCTAGGGGCACCTCCAGGAAATTCCAGGGCAGCATCAGGGTTCCCCCGAGAAACTAGAGGTGCCCTCATGGACTTCCAGGGTGGAATTAGGCTTTCACCCCGGAACTAGGGGTACTCCTAGAGACTTCAGGTATGGGATTAGGGTTCCGCCCCGGAGCTAGGGGCACCTCCAGGAAATTCCAGGGCAGCATCAGGGTTCCCCCGAGAAACTAGAGGTGCCCTCATGGACTTCCAGGGTGGAATTAGGCTTTCACCCCGGAACTAGGGGTACTCCTAGAGACTTCAGGTATGGGATTAGGGTTCCGCCCCGGAGCTAGGGGCACCTCCAGGAAATTCCAGGGCAGCATCAGGGTTCCCCCGAGAAACTAGAGGTGCCCTCATGGACTTCCAGGGTGGAATTAGGCTTTCACCCCGGAACTAGGGGTACTCCTAGAGACTTCAGGTATGGGATTAGGGTTCCGCCCCGGAGCTAGGGGCACCTCCAGGAAATTCCAGGGCAGCATTAGGGTTCCCCCAAGAAACTAGAGGTGCCCTCATGGACTTCCAGGGTGGAATTAGGCTTTCACCCCGGAACTAGGGGTACTCCTAGAGACTTCAGGTATGGGATTAGGGTTCCGCCCTGGAGCTAGGGGTACCTCCAGGAAATTCCAGGGCAGCATTAGGGTTCCCCCAAGAAACTAGAGGTGCCCTCATGGACTTCCAGGGTGGAATTAGGCTTTCACCCCGGAACTAGGGGTACTCCTAGAGACTTCAGGTATGGGATTAGGGTTCCGCCCTGGAGCTAGGGGTACCTCCAGGAAATTCCAGGGCAGCATTAGGGTTCCCCCAAGAAACTAGAGGTGCCCTCATGGACTTCCAGGGTGGAATTAGGGTTTCACCCCGGAACTAGGGGTACTCCTAGAGACTTCAGGTATGGGATTAGGGTTCCGCCCTGGAGCTAGGGGCACCTCCAGGAAATTCCAGGGCAGAATCAGGGTTCCCCCAAGAAACTAGAGGTGCCCTCATGGACTTCCAGGGTGGAATTAGGCTTTCACCCCGGAACTAGGGGTACTCCTAGAGACTTCAGGTATGGGATTAGGGTTCCGCCCTGGAGCTAGGGGTACCTCCAGGAAATTCCAGGGCAGAATTAGGGTTCCCCCAAGAAACTAGAGGTGCCCTCATGGACTTCCAGGGTGGAATTAGGGTTTCACCCCGGAACTAGGGGTACTCCTAGAGACTTCAGGTATGGGATTAGGGTTCCGCCCTGGAGCTAGGGGTACCTCCAGGAAATTCCAGGGCAGAATTAGGGTTCCCCCAAGAAACTAGAGGTGCCCTCATGGACTTCCAGGGTGGAATTAGGGTTTCACCCCGGAACTAGGGGTACTCCTAGAGACTTCAGGTATGGGATTAGGGTTCCGCCCTGGAACTATGGGTACTCCTAGAGACTTCAGGTATGGGATGAGGGTTCCGCCCTGGAACTAGGGGTACCTCCAGGAAATTCCAGGGCAGAATTAGGGTTCCCCCAAGAAACTAGAGGTGCCCTCATGGACTTCCAGGGTGGAATTAGGGTTCATCCCTCGAACCAGGGGTACCCCCAGGGATCTCCAGGGTGCAATTAGGGTTCCACACTGAAAGCAGGGATACCCCTAGAGACTTTCGGTATGGAATTAGAGTTCCACCCTGCAACTTTGGGTGTCCCCAGTGAATCTTGGTATGGAATTAGGGTTCAGTTCTGCCACATAGGGTTCCCCTAGGGACTTCTGGCGTGGAATTAGGGTTCCACCTTAGAACTAAGAGTACCCCGAGGGATGTTTGCTCTGGAATTAGGGGGTTTATTTTTCCTTGAACTAGGGGTACTCGCAGGGACTTCCAGGCTACAATTAGGGCTCCCCACCAAAACCAGGGGTACTCCCAAGGACTTTTGGGGTGGAACCAGGGTCTCTGTTTGCAACCATCTCTCGTTTGCAACATCTCATTTTTTGTCTCCTTGTCCCACATTTCTTCTCTTTGTCCCTCTGTCTTTCCTCCTGCTTTCCTCTTCTCTCTTTTTCCTTTGGTCCTGCTACCTTTGGCCTGCTGTGAGGCTGGGTTGATAGTTCCCCAATCCTGACTGGCTCCAGCCAGTTGGGGTTGGGGCAGCCCCAGGTGGGACTCGTGAGCTGATGATGGGGCTGAGCCAAGAGTTGAGAAAGGCAGCCCCAGGTGGGACTTGTGAGGTTGAGGGTTGGGCCAGCCCCAGGTGGGACTCGTGAGCTGATGATGGGGCTGAGCCAAGAGTTGACAAAGGCAGCCCCAGGTGGGACTTGTGAGGCTGAGGTGTTCCTGGGGCTGCCTGAACAGGTCTTTCCCTGCTGAGCAGGGGAAGGAAGGGGCTTCCACAGGCAGCTGTCTCCAGCCAGGAATAGCCGCTCTCAGCAGTGAGGAAGGATCCATCCCTGAAAGAGCCCACCACCAGCACATGATGCCAGGAGGAAGAGGCAGAGAGAGAAGCTTTGGAGCAGCGAAGGTCTTCTGCTGGCTTCAGGAGCTGTGGTGAGTCCTTTAGTCCTTGGCCACTTGGATTTCTCTCTTTCTTCTTCACAGACAATTCCTTCCTCAGGCTTTCTCTGTGCCCCAGCGCTCTCTTCCCTTCCCCTCTGCCATGTCAGATGCCTCTATTTGGTGCCCTGAGGACACTTGTACATTGCTGGGACATCTTCTTGAGTTTCACAGTGTCCCAGAGCCACTTTCTGCCTTTCAACCTTGTCCAGATGGGGTGTGGTGCCGCCAGATGCTGTGGAAGGTTACACAAAGGTATTGGGACCTTGTCCGAAGCCATAGCATGTTGCACAAAGCTGTGGAGGGTTGTTGCCAGATGCTATGGGGTGTTGTCAGAGTCCAAGGAACTTTGTATGGGACAATGTCAGGTGCTTGGGGTTCCACCTTGAAACTAGGAGTACCCAAAGGGACTTCCCATGTGGAATCCAGCTTCCGCCCTGCAACCAGGGGTACCCCCAGGGACTTCCAGGGTACAATTAGGGTTTCTCTCCGAAACCAGGGGTACCCCCAAGGATATTTGGTGTGGAATTAGGATACCTCCTTGCAACGAGGGGTACTCCTAGAGACTTCAGGTATGGGATTAGGGTTCCGCCATGGAACTAGAGGTACCTCCAGGAAATTCCAGGGCAGAATTAGGGTTCCCCCAAGAAACTAGAGGTGCCCTCATGGACTTCCAGGGTGGAATTAGGGTTTCACCCCGGAACTAGGGGTACTCCTAGAGACTTCAGGTATGGGATTAGGGTTCCGCCCTGGAACTAGGGGTACCTCCAGGAAACTCCAGGGCAGAATTAGGGTTCCCCCAAGAAACTAGAGGTGCCCTCATGGACTTCCAGGGTGGAATTAGGGTTTCACCCCGGAACTAGGGGTACTCCTAGAGACTTCAGATATGGGATTAGGGTTCCGCCCTGCAACTAGGGGTACCTCCAGGAAATTCCAGGGCAGAATTAGGGTTCCCCCAAGAAACTAGAGGTGCCCTCATGGACTTCCAGGGTGGAATTAGGGTTTCACCCCGGAACTAGGGGTACTCCTAGAGACTTCAGGTATGGGATTAGGGTTCCGCCCTGGAACTATGGGTACTCCTAGAGACTTCAGGTATGGGATGAGGGTTCCGCCCTGGAACTAGGGGTACCTCCAGGAAATTCCAGGGCAGAATTAGGGTTCCCCCAAGAAACTAGAGGTGCCCTCATGGACTTCCAGGGTGGAATTAGGGTTCATCCCTCGAACCAGGGGTACTCCCAGGGATCTCCAGGGTGCAATTAGGGTTCCACACTGAAAGCAGGGATACCCCTAGGGACTTTCGGTATGGAATTAGAGTTCCACCCTGCAACTTTGGGTGTCCCCAGTGAATCTTGGTATGGAATTAGGGTTCAGTTCTGCCACATAGGGTTCCCCTAGGGACTTCTGGCGTGGAATTAGGGTTCCACCTTAGAACTAAGAGTACCCCGAGGGATGTTTGCTCTGGAATTAGGGGGTTTATTTTTTCCTTGAACTAGGGGTACTCGCAGGGACTTCCAGGCTACAATTAGGGCTCCCCACCAAAACCAGGGGTACTCCCAAGGACTTTTGGGGTGGAACCAGGGTCTCTGTTTGCAACCATCTCTCGTTTGCAACATCTCATTTTTTGTCTCCTTGTCCCACATTTCTTCTCTTTGTCCCTCTGTCTTTCCTCCTGCTTTCCTCTTCTCTCTTTTTCCTTTGGTCCTGCTGCCTTTGGCCTGCTGTGAGGCTGGGTTGATGGTTCCCCAATCCTGACTGGCTCCAGCCAGTTGGGGTTGGGGCAGCCCCAGGTGGGACTCGTGAGCTGATGATGGGGCTGAGCCAAGAGTTGACAAAGGCAGCCCCAGGTGGGACTTGTGAGGTTGAGGGTTGGGCCAGCCCCAGGTGGGACTCGTGAGCTGATGATGGGGCTGAGCCAAGAGTTGACAAAGGCAGCCCCAGGTGGGACTTGTGAGGCTGAGGTGTTCCTGGGGCTGCCTGAACAGGTCTTTCCCTGCTGAGCAGGGGAAGGAAGGGGCTTCCACAGGCAGCTGTCTCCAGCCAGGAATAGCCGCTCTCAGCAGTGAGGAAGGATCCATCCCTGAAAGAGCCCACCACCAGCACATGATGCCAGGAGGAAGAGGCAGAGAGAGAAGCTTTGGAGCAGCACAGGTCTTCTGCTGGCTTCAGGAGCTGTGGTGAGTCCTTTAGTCCTTGGCCACTTGGATTTCTCTCTTTCTTCTTCACAGACAATTCCTTCCTCAGGCTTTCTCTGTGCCCCAGCGCTCTCTTCCCTTCCCCTCTGCCATGTCAGATGCCTCTATTTGGTGCCCTGAGGACACTTGTACATTGCTGGGACATCTTCTTGAGTTTCACAGTGTCCCAGAGCCACTTTCTGCCTTTCAACCTTGTCCAGATGGGGTGTGGTGCCGCCAGATGCTGTGGAAGGTTACACAAAGGTATTGGGACCTTGTCCGAAGCCATAGCATGTTGCACAAAGCTGTGGAGGGTTGTTGCCAGATGCTATGGGGTGTTGTCAGAGTCCAAGGAACTTTGTATGGGACAATGTCAGGTGCTTGGGGTTCCACCTTGAAACTAGGAGTACCCAAAGGGACTTCCCATGTGGAATCCAGCTTCCGCCCTGCAACCAGGGGTACCCCCAGGGACTTCCAGGGTACAATTAGGGTTTCTCTCCGAAACCAGGGGTACCCCCAAGGATATTTGGTGTGGAATTAGGATACCTCCTTGCAACGAGGGGTACTCCTAGAGACTTCAGGTATGGGATTAGGGTTCCGCCCTGGAACTAGAGGTACCTCCAGGAAATTCCAGGGCAGAATTAGGGTTCCCCCAAGAAACTAGAGGTGCCCTCATGGACTTCCAGGGTGGAATTAGGGTTTCACCCCGGAACTAGGGGTACTCCTAGAGACTTCAGGTATGGGATTAGGGTTCCGCCCTGGAGCTAGGGGTACCTCCAGGAAATTCCAGGGCAGAATTAGGGTTCCCCCAAGAAACTAGAGGTGCCCTCATGGACTTCCAGGGTGGAATTAGTGTTTCACCCCGGAACTAGGGGTACTCCTAGAGACTTCAGGTATGGGATTAGGGTTCCGCCCTGGAACTAGGGGTACCTCCAGGAAATTCCAGGGCAAAATTAGGGTTCCCCCAAGAAACGAGAGGTGCCCTCATGGACTTCCAGGGTGGAATTAGGGTTTCACCCTGGAACTAGGGGTACTCCTAGAGACTTCAGGTATGGGATTAGGGTTCCGCCCTGGAGCTAGGGGTACCTCCAGGAAATTCCTGGGCAGAATTAGGGTTCCCCCAAGAAACTAGAGGTGCCCTCATGGACTTCCAGGGTGGAATTAGGGTTTCACCCCGGAATTAGGGGTACTCCTAGAGACTTCAGGTATGGGATTAGGGTTCCGCCCTGGAGACTTCAGGTATGGGATGAGGGTTCCGCCCTGGAAATAGAGTTACCTCCAGGAAATTCCAGGGCAGGATTAGGGTTCCCCCAAGTAACTAGAGGTGCCCTCATGGACTTCCAGGGTGGAATTAGGGTTTCACCACGGAACTAGGGGTACTCTTAGAGACTTCAGGTATGGGATTAGGGTTCCGCCCTGGAACTAGGGGTACCTCCAGGAAATTCCAGGGCAGAATTAGGGTTCCCCCAAGAAACTAGAGGTGCCCTCATGGACTTCCAGGGTGGAATTAGGGTTTCACCCCGGAACTAGGGGTACTCCTAGAGACTTCAGGTATGGGATTAGGGTTCCGCCCTGGAGCTAGGGGTACCTCCAGGAAATTCCAGGGCAGAATTAGGGTTCCCCCAAGAAACTAGAGGTGCCCTCATGGACTTCCAGGGTGGAATTAGGGTTTCACCCCGGAACTAGGGGTACTCCTAGAGACTTCAGGTATGGGATTAGGGTTCCGCCCTGGAGCTAGGGGTACCTCCAGGAAATTCCAGGGCAGAATTAGGGTTCCCCCAAGAAACTAGAGGTGCCCTCATGGACTTCCAGGGTGGAATTAGGGTTTCACCCCGGAACTAGGGGTACTCCTAGAGACTTCAGGTATGGGATTAGGGTTCCGCCCTGGAACTAGGGGTACCTCCAGGAAATTCCAGGGCAGAATTAGGGTTCCCCCAAGAAACTAGAGGTGCCCTCATGGACTTCCAGGGTGGAATTAGGGTTTCACCCCGGAACTAGGGGTACTCCTAGAGACTTCAGGTATGGGATTAGGGTTCCGCCCTGGAGCTAGGGGTACCTCCAGGAAATTCCAGGGCAGAATTAGGCTTCCCCCAAGAAACTAGAGGTGCCCTCATGGACTTCCAGGGTGGAATTAGGCTTTCACCCCGGAACTAGGGGTACTCCTAGAGACTTCAGGTATGGGATTAGGGTTCCGCCCTGGAGCTAGGGGTACCTCCAGGAAATTCCAGGGCAGAATTAGGGTTCCCCCAAGAAACTAGAGGTGCCCTCATGGACTTCCAGGGTGGAATTAGGGTTTCACCCCGGAACTAGGGGTACTCCTAGAGACTTCAGGTATGGGATTAGGGTTCCGCCCTGGAACTAGAGGTACCTCCAGGAAATTCCAGGGCAGAATTAGGGTTCCCCCAAGAAACTAGAGGTGCCCTCATGGACTTCCAGGGTGGAATTAGGCTTTCACCCCGGAACTAGGGGTACTCCTAGAGACTTCAGGTATGGGATTAGGGTTCCGCCCTGGAACTAGGGGTACCTCCAGGAAATTCCAGGGCAGAATTAGGGTTCCCCCAAGAAACTAGAGGTGCCCTCATGGACTTCCAGGGTGGAATTAGGGTTTCACCCCGGAACTAGGGGTACTCCTAGAGACTTCAGGTATGGGATTAGGGTTCCGCCCTGGAGCTAGAGGTACCTCCAGGAAATTCCAGGGCAGAATTAGGGTTCCCCCAAGAAACTAGAGGTGCCCTCATGGACTTCCAGGGTGGAATTAGGGTTTCACCCCGGAACTAGGGGTACTCCTAGAGACTTCAGGTATGGGATTAGGGTTCCGCCCTGGAGCTAGGGGTACCTCCAGGAAATTCCAGGGCAGAATTAGGGTTCCCCCAAGAAACTAGAGGTGCCCTCATGGACTTCCAGGGTGGAATTAGGGTTTCACCCCGGAACTAGGGGTACTCCTAGAGACTTCAGGTATGGGATTAGGGTTCCGCCCTGGAACTAGGGGTACCTCCAGGAAATTCCAGGGCAGAATTAGGGTTCCCCCAAGAAACTAGAGGTGCCCTCATGGACTTCCAGGGTGGAATTAGGGTTTCACCCCGGAACTAGGGGTACTCCTAGAGACTTCAGGTATGGGATTAGGGTTCCGCCCTGGAGCTAGGGGTACCTCCAGGAAATTCCAGGGCAGAATTAGGGTTCCCCCAAGAAACTAGAGGTGCCCTCATGGACTTCCAGGGTGGAATTAGGGTTTCACCCCGGAACTAGGGGTACTCCTAGAGACTTCAGGTATGGGATTAGGGTTCCGCCCTGGAACTAGGGGTACCTCCAGGAAATTCCAGGGCAGAATTAGGGTTCCCCCAAGAAACTAGAGGTGCCCTCATGGACTTCCAGGGTGGAATTAGGGTTTCACCCCGGAACTAGGGGTACTCCTAGAGACTTCAGGTATGGGATTAGGGTTCCGCCCTGGAGCTAGGGGTACCTCCAGGAAATTCCAGGGCAGAATTAGGCTTCCCCCAAGAAACTAGAGGTGCCCTCATGGACTTCCAGGGTGGAATTAGGGTTTCACCCCGGAACTAGGGGTACTCCTAGAGACTTCAGGTATGGGATTAGGGTTCCGCCCTGGAACTAGGGGTACCTCCAGGAAATTCCAGGGCAGAATTAGGGTTCCCCCAAGAAACTAGAGGTGCCCTCATGGACTTCCAGGGTGGAATTAGGGTTTCACCCCGGAACTAGGGGTACTCCTAGAGACTTCAGGTATGGGATTAGGGTTCCGCCCTGGAACTAGAGGTACCTCCAGGAAATTCCAGGGCAGAATTAGGGTTCCCCCAAGAAACTAGAGGTGCCCTCATGGACTTCCAGGGTGGAATTAGGGTTTCACCCCGGAACTAGGGGTACTCCTAGAGACTTCAGGTATGGGATTAGGGTTCCGCCCTGGAGCTAGGGGTACCTCCAGGAAATTCCAGGGCAGAATTAGGGTTCCCCCAAGAAACTAGAGGTGCCCTCATGGACTTCCAGGGTGGAATTAGGGTTTCACCCCGGAACTAGGGGTACTCCTAGAGACTTCAGGTATGGGATTAGGGTTCCGCCCTGGAACTAGGGGTACCTCCAGGAAATTCCAGGGCAGAATTAGGGTTCCCCCAAGAAACTAGAGGTGCCCTCATGGACTTCCAGGGTGGAATTAGGGTTTCACCCCGGAACTAGGGGTACTCCTAGAGACTTCAGGTATGGGATTAGGGTTCCGCCCTGGAGCTAGGGGTACCTCCAGGAAATTCCAGGGCAGAATTAGGGTTCCCCCAAGAAACTAGAGGTGCCCTCATGGACTTCCAGGGTGGAATTAGGGTTTCACCCCGGAACTAGGGGTACTCCTAGAGACTTCAGGTATGGGATTAGGGTTCCGCCCTGGAACTAGGGGTACCTCCAGGAAATTCCAGGGCAGAATTAGGGTTCCCCCAAGAAACTAGAGGTGCCCTCATGGACTTCCAGGGTGGAATTAGGGTTCATCCCTCGAACCAGGGGTACCCCCAGGGATCTCCAGGGTGCAATTAGGGTTCCACACTGAAAGCAGGGATACCCCTAGGGACTTTCGGTATGGAATTAGAGTTCCACCCTGCAACTTTGGGTGTCCCCAGTGAATCTTGGTATGGAATTAGGGTTCAGTTCTGCCACATAGGGTTCCCCTAGGGACTTCTGGCGTGGAATTAGGGTTCCACCTTAGAACTAAGAGTACCCCGAGGGATGTTTGCTCTGGAATTAGGGGGTTTATTTTTCCTTGAACTAGGGGTACTCGCAGGGACTTCCAGGCTACAATTAGGGCTCCCCACCAAAACCAGGGGTACTCCCAAGGACTTTTGGGGTGGAACCAGGGTCTCTGTTTGCAACCATCTCTCGTTTGCAACATCTCATTTTTTGTCTCCTTGTCCCACATTTCTTCTCTTTGTCCCTCTGTCTTTCCTCCTGCTTTCCTCTTCTCTCTTTTTCCTTTGGTCCTGCTGCCTTTGGCCTGCTGTGAGGCTGGGTTGATGGTTCCCCAATCCTGACTGGCTCCAGCCAGTTGGGGTTGGGGCAGCCCCAGGTGGGACTCGTGAGCTGATGATGGGGCTGAGCCAAGAGTTGACAAAGGCAGCCCCAGGTGGGACTTGTGAGGTTGAGGGTTGGGCCAGCCCCAGGTGGGACTCGTGAGCTGATGATGGGGCTGAGCCAAGAGTTGACAAAGGCAGCCCCAGGTGGGACTTGTGAGGCTGAGGTGTTCCTGGGGCTGCCTGAACAGGTCTTTCCCTGCTGAGCAGGGGAAGGAAGGGGCTTCCACAGGCAGCTGTCTCCAGCCAGGAATAGCCGCTCTCAGCAGTGAGGAAGGATCCATCCCTGAAAGAGCCCACCACCAGCACATGATGCCAGGAGGAAGAGGCAGAGAGAGAAGCTTTGGAGCAGCACAGGTCTTCTGCTGGCTTCAGGAGCTGTGGTGAGTCCTTTAGTCCTTGGCCACTTGGATTTCTCTCTTTCTTCTTCACAGACAATTCCTTCCTCAGGCTTTCTCTGTGCCCCAGCGCTCTCTTCCCTTCCCCTCTGCCATGTCAGATGCCTCTATTTGGTGCCCTGAGGACACTTGTACATTGCTGGGACATCTTCTTGAGTTTCACAGTGTCCCAGAGCCACTTTCTGCCTTTCAACCTTGTCCAGATGGGGTGTGGTGCCGCCAGATGCTGTGGAAGGTTACACAAAGGTATTGGGACCTTGTCCGAAGCCATAGCATGTTGCACAAAGCTGTGGAGGGTTGTTGCCAGATGCTATGGGGTGTTGTCAGAGTCCAAGGAACTTTGTATGGGACAATGTCAGGTGCTTGGGGTTCCACCTTGAAACTAGGAGTACCCAAAGGGACTTCCCATGTGGAATCCAGCTTCCGCCCTGCAACCAGGGGTACCCCCAGGGACTTCCAGGGTACAATTAGGGTTTCTCTCCGAAACCAGGGGTACCCCCAAGGATATTTGGTGTGGAATTAGGATACCTCCTTGCAACGAGGGGTACTCCTAGAGACTTCAGGTATGGGATTAGGGTTCCGCCCTGGAACTAGAGGTACCTCCAGGAAATTCCAGGGCAGAATTAGGGTTCCCCCAAGAAACTAGAGGTGCCCTCATGGACTTCCAGGGTGGAATTAGGGTTTCACCCCGGAACTAGGGGTACTCCTAGAGACTTCAGGTATGGGATTAGGGTTCCGCCCTGGAGCTAGAGGTACCTCCAGGAAATTCCAGGGCAGAATTAGGGTTCCCCCAAGAAACTAGAGGTGCCCTCATGGACTTCCAGGGTGGAATTAGGGTTTCACCCCGGAACTAGGGGTACTCCTAGAGACTTCAGGTATGGGATTAGGGTTCCGCCCTGGAGCTAGGGGTACCTCCAGGAAATTCCAGGGCAGAATTAGGGTTCCCCCAAGAAACGAGAGGTGCCCTCATGGACTTCCAGGGTGGAATTAGGGTTTCACCCTGGAACTAGGGGTACTCCTAGAGACTTCAGGTATGGGATTAGGGTTCCGCCCTGGAGCTAGGGGTACCTCCAGGAAATTCCTGGGCAGAATTAGGGTTCCCCCAAGAAACTAGAGGTGCCCTCATGGACTTCCAGGGTGGAATTAGGGTTTCACCCCGGAATTAGGGGTACTCCTAGAGACTTCAGGTATGGGATTAGGGTTCCGCCCTGGAACTAGGGGTACTCCTAGAGACTTCAGGTATGGGATGAGGGTTCCGCCCTGGAACTAGGGATACCTCCAGGAAATTCCAGGGCAGGATTAGGGTTCCCCCAAGTAACTAGAGGTGCCCTCATGGACTTCCAGGGTGGAATTAGGGTTTCACCACGGAACTAGGGGTACTCCTAGAGACTTCAGGTATGGGATTAGGGTTCCGCCCTGGAACTAGGGGTACCTCCAGGAAATTCCAGGGCAGAAATAGGGTTCCCCCAAGAAACTAGAGGTGCCCTCATGGACTTCCAGGGTGGAATTAGGGTTTCACCCCGGAACTAGGGGTACTCCTAGAGACTTCAGGTATGGGATTAGGGTTCCGCCCTGGAGCTAGGGGTACCTCCAGGAAATTCCAGGGCAGAATTAGGGTTCCCCCAAGAAACTAGAGGTGCCCTCATGGACTTCCAGGGTGGAATTAGGGTTTCACCCCGGAACTAGGGGTACTCCTAGAGACTTCAGGTATGGGATTAGGGTTCCGCCCTGGAACTAGGGGTACCTCCAGGAAATTCCAGGGCAGAATTAGGGTTCCCCCAAGAAACTAGAGGTGCCCTCATGGACTTCCAGGGTGGAATTAGGGTTTCACCCCGGAACTAGGGGTACTCCTAGAGACTTCAGGTATGGGATTAGGGTTCCGCCCTGGAACTAGGGGTACCTCCAGGAAATTCCAGGGCAGAATTAGGGTTCCCCCAAGAAACTAGAGGTGCCCTCATGGACTTCCAGGGTGGAATTAGGGTTTCACCCCGGAACTAGGGGTACTCCTAGAGACTTCAGGTATGGGATTAGGGTTCCGCCCTGGAGCTAGGGGTACCTCCAGGAAATTCCAGGGCAGAATTAGGGTTCCCCCAAGAAACTAGAGGTGCCCTCATGGACTTCCAGGGTGGAATTAGGGTTTCACCCCGGAACTAGGGGTACTCCTAGAGACTTCAGGTATGGGATTAGGGTTCCGCCCTGGAGCTAGGGGTACCTCCAGGAAATTCCAGGGCAGAATTAGGGTTCCCCCAAGAAACTAGAGGTGCCCTCATGGACTTCCAGGGTGGAATTAGGGTTTCACCCCGGAACTAGGGGTACTCCTAGAGACTTCAGGTATGGGATTAGGGTTCCGCCCTGGAACTAGGGGTACCTCCAGGAAATTCCAGGGCAGAATTAGGGTTCCCCCAAGAAACTAGAGGTGCCCTCATGGACTTCCAGGGTGGAATTAGGGTTTCACCCCGGAACTAGGGGTACTCCTAGAGACTTCAGGTATGGGATTAGGGTTCCGCCCTGGAACTAGGGGTACCTCCAGGAAATTCCAGGGCAGAATTAGGGTTCCCCCAAGAAACTAGAGGTGCCCTCATGGACTTCCAGGGTGGAATTAGGGTTTCACCCCGGAACTAGGGGTACTCCTAGAGACTTCAGGTATGGGATTAGGGTTCCGCCCTGGAGCTAGGGGTACCTCCAGGAAATTCCAGGGCAGAATTAGGGTTCCCCCAAGAAACTAGAGGTGCCCTCATGGACTTCCAGGGTGGAATTAGGGTTTCACCCCGGAACTAGGGGTACTCCTAGAGACTTCAGGTATGGGATTAGGGTTCCGCCCTGGAGCTAGGGGTACCTCCAGGAAATTCCAGGGCAGAATTAGGGTTCCCCCAAGAAACTAGAGGTGCCCTCATGGACTTCCAGGGTGGAATTAGGGTTTCACCCCGGAACTAGGGGTACTCCTAGAGACTTCAGGTATGGGATTAGGGTTCCGCCCTGGAGCTAGGGGTACCTCCAGGAAATTCCAGGGCAGAATCAGGGTTCCCCCAAGAAACTAGAGGTGCCCTCATGGACTTCCAGGGTGGAATTAGGGTTTCACCCCGGAACTAGGGGTACTCCTAGAGACTTCAGGTATGGGATTAGGGTTCCGCCCTGGAACTAGGGGTACCTCCAGGAAATTCCAGGGCAGAATCAGGGTTCCCCCAAGAAACTAGAGGTGCCCTCATGGACTTCCAGGGTGGAATTAGGGTTTCACCCCGGAACTAGGGGTACTCCTAGAGACTTCAGGTATGGGATTAGGGTTCCGCCCTGGAGCTAGGGGTACCTCCAGGAAATTCCAGGGCAGAATTAGGGTTCCCCCGAGAAACTAGAGGTGCCCTCATGGACTTCCAGGGTGGAATTAGGGTTTCACCCCGGAACTAGGGGTACTCCTAGAGACTTCAGGTATGGGATTAGGGTTCCGCCCTGGAACTAGAGGTACCTCCAGGAAATTCCAGGGCAGAATTAGGGTTCCCCCAAGAAACTAGAGGTGCCCTCATGGACTTCCAGGGTGGAATTAGGGCTTTCACCCCGGAACTAGGGGTACTCCTAGAGACTTCAGGTATGGGATTAGGGTTCCGCCCTGGAACTAGGGGTACCTCCAGGAAATTCCAGGGCAGAATTAGGGTTCCCCCAAGAAACTAGAGGTGCCCTCATGGACTTCCAGGGTGGAATTAGGGTTTCACCCCGGAACTAGGGGTACTCCTAGAGACTTCAGGTATGGGATTAGGGTTCCGCCCTGGAACTAGGGGTACCTCCAGGAAATTCCAGGGCAGAATTAGGGTTCCCCCAAGAAACTAGAGGTGCCCTCATGGACTTCCAGGGTGGAATTAGGGTTTCACCCCGGAACTAGGGGTACTCCTAGAGACTTCAGGTATGGGATTAGGGTTCCGCCCTGGAACTAGGGGTACCTCCAGGAAATTCCAGGGCAGAATTAGGGTTCCCCCAAGAAACTAGAGGTGCCCTCATGGACTTCCAGGGTGGAATTAGGGTTTCACCCCGGAACTAGGGGTACTCCTAGAGACTTCAGGTATGGGATTAGGGTTCCGCCCTGGAACTAGGGGTACCTCCAGGAAATTCCAGGGCAGAATTAGGGTTCCCCCAAGAAACTAGAGGTGCCCTCATGGACTTCCAGGGTGGAATTAGGGTTTCACCCCGGAACTAGGGGTACTCCTAGAGACTTCAGGTATGGGATTAGGGTTCCGCCCTGGAACTAGGGGTACCTCCAGGAAATTCCAGGGCAGAATTAGGGTTCCCCCAAGAAACTAGAGGTGCCCTCATGGACTTCCAGGGTGGAATTAGGGTTTCACCCCGGAACTAGGGGTACTCCTAGAGACTTCAGGTATGGGATTAGGGTTCCGCCCTGGAGCTAGGGGTACCTCCAGGAAATTCCAGGGCAGAATTAGGGTTCCCCCAAGAAACTAGAGGTGCCCTCATGGACTTCCAGGGTGGAATTAGGGTTTCACCCCGGAACTAGGGGTACTCCTAGAGACTTCAGGTATGGGATTAGGGTTCCGCCCTGGAGCTAGGGGTACCTCCAGGAAATTCCAGGGCAGAATTAGGGTTCCCCCAAGAAACTAGAGGTGCCCTCATGGACTTCCAGGGTGGAATTAGGGTTTCACCCCGGAACTAGGGGTACTCCTAGAGACTTCAGGTATGGGATTAGGGTTCCGCCCTGGAACTAGGGGTACCTCCAGGAAATTCCAGGGCAGAATTAGGGTTCCCCCAAGAAACTAGAGGTGCCCTCATGGACTTCCAGGGTGGAATTAGGGTTTCACCCCGGAACTAGGGGTACTCCTAGAGACTTCAGGTATGGGATTAGGGTTCCGCCCTGGAGCTAGGGGTACCTCCAGGAAATTCCAGGGCAGAATTAGGGTTCCCCCAAGAAACTAGAGGTGCCCTCATGGACTTCCAGGGTGGAATTAGGGTTTCACCCCGGAACTAGGGGTACTCCTAGAGACTTCAGGTATGGGATTAGGGTTCCGCCCTGGAGCTAGGGGTACCTCCAGGAAATTCCAGGGCAGAATTAGGGTTCCCCCAAGAAACTAGAGGTGCCCTCATGGACTTCCAGGGTGGAATTAGGGTTTCACCCCGGAACTAGGGGTACTCCTAGAGACTTCAGGTATGGGATTAGGGTTCCGCCCTGGAACTAGGGGTACCTCCAGGAAATTCCAGGGCAGAATTAGGGTTCCCCCAAGAAACTAGAGGTGCCCTCATGGACTTCCAGGGTGGAATTAGGGTTTCACCCCGGAACTAGGGGTACTCCTAGAGACTTCAGGTATGGGATTAGGGTTCCGCCCTGGAACTAGGGGTACCTCCAGGAAATTCCAGGGCAGAATTAGGGTTCCCCCAAGAAACTAGAGGTGCCCTCATGGACTTCCAGGGTGGAATTAGGGTTTCACCCCGGAACTAGGGGTACTCCTAGAGACTTCAGGTATGGGATTAGGGTTCCGCCCTGGAACTAGGGGTACCTCCAGGAAATTCCAGGGCAGAATTAGGGTTCCCCCAAGAAACTAGAGGTGCCCTCATGGACTTCCAGGGTGGAATTAGGGTTTCACCCCGGAACTAGGGGTACTCCTAGAGACTTCAGGTATGGGATTAGGGTTCCGCCCTGGAGCTAGGGGTACCTCCAGGAAATTCCAGGGCAGAATCAGGGTTCCCCCAAGAAACTAGAGGTGCCCTCATGGACTTCCAGGGTGGAATTAGGGTTTCACCCCGGAACTAGGGGTACTCCTAGAGACTTCAGGTATGGGATTAGGGTTCCGCCCTGGAGCTAGGGGTACCTCCAGGAAATTCCAGGGCAGAATTAGGGTTCCCCCAAGAAACTAGAGGTGCCCTCATGGACTTCCAGGGTGGAATTAGGGTTTCACCCCGGAACTAGGGGTACTCCTAGAGACTTCAGGTATGGGATTAGGGTTCCGCCCTGGAGCTAGGGGTACCTCCAGGAAATTCCAGGGCAGAATTAGGGTTCCCCCAAGAAACTAGAGGTGCCCTCATGGACTTCCAGGGTGGAATTAGGGTTTCACCCCGGAACTAGGGGTACTCCTAGAGACTTCAGGTATGGGATGAGGGTTCCGCCCTGGAACTAGGGGTACCTCCAGGAAATTCCAGGGCAGAATTAGGGTTCCCCCAAGAAACTAGAGGTGCCCTCATGGACTTCCAGGGTGGAATTAGGGTTTCACCCCCGGAACTAGGGGTACTCCTAGAGACTTCAGGTATGGGATTAGGGTTCCGCCCTGGAGCTAGGGGTACCTCCAGGAAATTCCAGGGCAGAATCAGGGTTCCCCCAAGAAAATAGAGGTGCCCTCATGGACTTCCAGGGTGGAATTAGGGTTTCACCCCGGAACTAGGGGTACTCCTAGAGACTTCAGGTATGGGATTAGGGTTCCGCCCTGGAGCTAGGGGTACCTCCAGGAAATTCCAGGGCAGAATTAGGGTTCCCCCAAGAAACTAGAGGTGCCCTCATGGACTTCCAGGGTGGAATTAGGGTTTCACCCCGGAACTAGGGGTACTCCTAGAGACTTCAGGTATGGGATTAGGGTTCCGCCCCCGGAGCTAGGGGTACCTCCAGGAAATTCCAGGGCAGAATCAGGGTTCCCCCGAGAAACTAGAGGTGCCCTCATGGACTTCCAGGGTGGAATTAGGCTTTCACCCCGGAACTAGGGGTACTCCTAGAGACTTCAGGTATGGGATTAGGGTTCCGCCCTGGAGCTAGGGGTACCTCCAGGAAATTCCAGGGCAGAATCAGGGTTCCCCCGAGAAACTAGAGGTGCCCTCATGGACTTCCAGGGTGGAATTAGGGTTTCACCCCGGAACTAGGGGTACTCCTAGAGACTTCAGGTATGGGATTAGGGTTCCGCCCTGGAGCTAGGGGTACCTCCAGGAAATTCCAGGGCAGCATCAGGGTTCCCCCGAGAAACTAGAGGTGCCCTCATGGACTTCCAGGGTGGAATTAGGGCTTTCACCCCGGAACTAGGGGTACTCCTAGAGACTTCAGGTATGGGATTAGGGTTCCGCCCTGGAGCTAGGGGTACCTCCAGGAAATTCCAGGGCAGAATTAGGGTTCCCCCAAGAAACTAGAGGTGCCCTCATGGACTTCCAGGGTGGAATTAGGGTTTCACCCCGGAACTAGGGGTACTCCTAGAGACTTCAGGTATGGGATTAGGGTTCCGCCCTGGAGCTAGGGGTACCTCCAGGAAATTCCAGGGCAGAATCAGGGTTCCCCCCGAGAAACTAGAGGTGCCCTCATGGACGTCCAGGGTGGAATTAGGCTTTCACCCCGGAACTAGGGGTACTCCTAGAGACTTCAGGTATGGGATGAGGGTTCCGCCCCGGAGCTAGGGGCACCTCCAGGAAATTCCAGGGCAGCATTAGGGTCCCCCAAGAAACTAGAGGTGCCCTCATGGACTTCCAGGGTGGAATTAGGCTTTCACCCCGGAACTAGGGGTACTCCTAGAGACTTCAGGTATGGGAGTAGGGTTCCGCCCTGGAGCTAGGGCACCTCCAGGAAATTCCAGGGCAGCATTAGGGTTCCCCCAAGAAACTAGAGTGCCCTCATGGACTTCCAGGGTGGAATAAGGCTTTCACCCCGGAACTAGGGGGTACTCCTAGAGACTTCAGGTAGGGGATGAGGGTTCCGCCCCGGAGCTAGGGGGCACCTCCAGGAAATTCCAGGGCAGCATCAGGGTTCCCCCGAGAAACTAGAGGTGCCCTCATGGACTTCCAGGGTGGAATTAGGCTTTCACCCCGGAACTAGGGGTACTCCTAGAGACTTCAGGTAGGGGATGAGGGTTCCGCCCCGGAGCTAGGGGGCACCTCCAGGAAATTCCAGGGCAGCATTAGGGTTCCCCCGAGAAACTAGAGGTGCCCTCATGGACTTCCAGGGTGGAATTAGGCTTTCACCCCGGAACTAGGGGTACTCCTAGAGACTTCAGGTATGGGGATGAGGGTTCCGCCCCGGAGCTAGGGGCACCTCCAGGAAATTCCAGGGCAGCATTAGGGTTCCCCCAAGAAACTAGAGGTGCCCTCATGGACTTCCAGGGTGGAATTAGGCTTTCACTCTTCAGGTATGGGATGAGGGTTCCGCCCCGGAGCTAGGGGCACCTCCAGGAAATTCCAGGGCAGCATTAGGGTTCCCCCGAGAAACTAGAGGTGCCCTCATGGACTTCCAGGGGGGAATTAGGCTTTCACCCCGGAACTAGGGGTACTCCTAGAGACTTCAGGTATGGGATGAGGGTTCCGCCCCGGAGCTAGGGGCACCTCCAGGAAATTCCAGGGCAGCATCAGGGTTCCCCCCGAGAAACTAGAGGTGCCCTCATGGACTTCCAGGGTGGAATGAGGCTTTCACCCCGGAACTAGGGGTACTCCTAGAGACTTCAGGTAGGGATGAGGGTTCCGCCCCGGAGCTAGGGGCACCTCCAGGAAATTCCAGGGCAGAATTAGGGTTCCCCCAAGAAACTAGAGGTGCCCTCATGGACTTCCAGGGTGGAATAGGCTTTCACCCCGGAACTAGGGGTACTCCTAGAGACTTCAGGTAGGGGATGAGGGTTCCGCCCCGGAGCTAGGGGCACCTCCAGGAAATTCCAGGGCAGCATTAGGGTTCCCCCGAGAAACTAGAGGTGCCCTCATGGACTTCCAGGGTGGAATTAGGCTTTCACCCCGGAAATAGGGGTACTCCTAGAGACTTCAGGTATGGGATGAGGGTTCCGCCCCGGAGCTAGGGGCACCTCCAGGAAATTCCAGGGCAGCATCATGGGTTCCCCCGAGAAACTAGAGGTGCCCTCATGGACTTCCAGGGTGGATTAGGGTTTCACCCCGGAACTAGGGGTACTCCTAGAGACTTCAGGTATGGGATTAGGGTTCCGCCCTGGAGCTAGGGGTACCTCCAGGAAATTCCAGGGCAGAATCAGGGTTCCCCCAAGAAACTAGAGGTGCCCTCATGGACTTCCAGGGTGGAATTAGGGTTTCACCCCGGAACTAGGGGTACTCCTAGAGACTTCAGGTATGGGATTAGGGTTCCGCCCTGGAGCTAGGGGTACCTCCAGGAAATTCCAGGGCAGAATTAGGGTTCCCCCAAGAAACTAGAGGTGCCCTCATGGACTTCCAGGGTGGAATTAGGGTTTCACCCCGGAACTAGGGGTACTCCTAGAGACTTCAGGTATGGGATTAGGGTTCCGCCCTGGAGCTAGGGGTACCTCCAGGAAATTCCAGGGCAGAATTAGGGTTCCCCCAAGAAACTAGAGGTGCCCTCATGGACTTCCAGGGTGGAATTAGGGTTTCACCCCGGAACTAGGGGTACTCCTAGAGACTTCAGGTATGGGATGAGGGTTCCGCCCCGGAGCTAGGGGCACCTCCAGGAAATTCCAGGGCAGCATCAGGGTTCCCCCTAGAAACTAGAGGTGCCCTCATGGACTTCCAGGGTGGAATTAGGGTTTCACCCCGGAACTAGGGGTACTCCTAGAGACTTCAGGTAGGGGATTAGGGTTCCGCCCCGGAGCTAGGGGCACCTCCAGGAAATTCCAGGGCAGCATCAGGGTTCCCCCGAGAAACTAGAGGTGCCCTCATGGTCTTCCAGGGTGGAATTAGGCTTTCACCCCCGGAACTAGGGGTACTCCTAGAGAGACTTCAGGTATGGGATTAGGGTTCCGCCCCCGGAGCTAGGGGCACCTCCAGGAAATTCCAGGGCAGCATTAGGGTTCCCCCGAGAAACTAGAGGTGCCCTCATGGACTTCCAGGGTGGAATTAGGCTTTCACCCCGGAACTAGGGGTACTCCTAGAGACTTCAGGTAGGGGATGAGGGTTCCGCCCCGGAGCTAGGGGGCACCTCCAGGAAATTCAGGGCAGCATCAGGGTTCCCCCCGAGAAACTAGAGGTGCCCTCATGGACTTCCAGGGTGGAATTAGGCTTTCACCCCGGAACTAGGGGTACTCCTAGAGACTTCAGGTAGGGGATGAGGGTTCCGCCCCGGAGCTAGGGGCACCTCCAGGAAATTCCAGGGCAGCATCAGGGTTCCCCCGAGAACTAGAGGTGCCCTCATGGACTTCCAGGGGTGGAATTAGGCTTTCACCCCCGGAACTAGGGGTACTCCTAGAGACTTCAGGTAGGGGGATGAGGGTTCCGCCCCGGAGCTAGGGGGCACCTCCAGGAAATTCCAGGGCAGCATCAGGGTTCCCCCGAGAAACTAGAGGTGCCCTCATGGACTTTCCAGGGTGGAATT
This sequence comes from Caprimulgus europaeus, assembly GCA_907165065.1. The sequence continues at coordinate 23,388 of CAJRAV010000025.1, forward strand.
AGGCTTTCACCCCCGGAACTAGGGGTACTCCTAGAGACTTCAGGTAGGGGATGAGGGTTCCGCCCCGGAGCTAGGGGCACCTCCAGGAAATTCCAGGGCAGCATTAGGGTTCCCCCAAGAAACTAGAGGTGCCCTCATGGACTTCCAGGGTGAAATTAGGCTTTCACCCCGGAACTAGGGGTACTCCTAGAGACTTCAGGTATGGGATGAGGGTTCCGCCCCGGAGCTAGGGGCACCTCCAGGAAATTCCAGGGGCAGCATCAGGGTTCCCCCAGAAACTAGAGGTGCCCTCATGGACTTCCAGGGTGGAATTAGGCTTTCACCCCGGAACTAGGGGTACTCCTAGAGACTTCAGGTATGGGATTAGGGTTCCGCCCCGGAGCTAGGGGCACCTCCAGGAAATTCCAGGGCAGCATTAGGGTTCCCCCAAGAAACTAGAGGTGCCCTCATGGACTTCCAGGGGGGAATTAGGGTTTCACCCCGGAACTAGGGGTACTCCTAGAGACTTCAGGTATGGGATGAGGGTTCCGCCCCGGAGCTAGGGGCACCTCCAGGGAAATTCCAGGGCAGCATTAGGGTTCCCCCGAGAAACTAGAGGTGCCCCTCATGGACTTCCAGGGTGGAATGAGGGTTTCACCCCCGGAACTAGGGGTACTCCTAGAGACTTCAGGTATGGGATTAGGGTTCCGCCCTGGAGCTAGGGGCACCTCCAGGAAATTCCAGGGCAGCATCAGGGTTCCCCCGAGAAACTAGAGGTGCCCTCATGGACTTCCAGGGTGGAATTAGGCTTTCACCCCGGAACTAGGGGTACTCCTAGAGACTTCAGGTATGGGATTAGGGTCCGCCCCGGAGCTAGGGGCACCTCCAGGAAATTCCAGGGCAGCATCAGGGTTCCCCCGAGAAACTAGAGGTGCCCTCATGGACTTCCAGGGTGGAATTAGGCTTTCACCCGGGAACTAGGGGTACTCCTAGAGAGGGTTCCGCCCCGGAGCTAGGGGCACCTCCAGGAAATTCCAGGGCAGCATTAGGGTTCCCCCAAGAAACTAGAGGTGCCCTCATGGACTTCCAGGGTGGAATTAGGCTTTCACCCCGGAACTAGGGGTACTCCTAGAGACTTCAGGTAGGGATTAGGGTTCCGCCCCGGAGCTAGGGGCACCTCCAGAAATTCCAGGGCAGCATCAGGGTTCCCCCGAGAAACTAGAGGTGGCCCTCATGGACTTCCAGGGTGGAATTAGGCTTTCACCCCGGAACTAGGGGTACTCCTAGAGACTTCAGGTATGGGATTAGGGTTCCGCCCCGGAGCTAGGGGCACCTCCAGGAAATTCCAGGGCAGCATTAGGGTTCCCCCAAGAAACTAGAGGTGCCCTCATGGACTTCCAGGGTGGAATTAGGCTTTCACCCGGAACTAGGGGTACTCCTAGAGACTTCAGGTATGGGATTAGGGTTCCGCCCCGGAGCTAGGGCACCTCCAGGAAATTCCAGGGCAGCATTAGGGTTCCCCCAAGAAACTAGAGGTGCCCTCATGGACTTCCAGGGTGGAATTAGGCTTTCACCCGGAACTAGGGGTACTCCTAGAGACTTCAGGTATGGGATGAGGGTCCGCCCCGGAGCTAGGGGTACCTCCAGGGAAATTCCAGGGCAGCATCAGGGTTCCCCCGAGAAACTAGAGGTGCCCTCATGGACTTCCAGGGTGGAATTAGGCTTTCACCCCGGAACTAGGGGAACTCCTAGAGACTTCAGGTATTGGGATTAGGGTTCCGCCCCGGAGCTAGGGGCACCTCCAGGAAATTCCAGGGCAGCATCAGGGTTCCCCCGAGAAACTAGAGGTGCCCTCATGGACTTCCAGGGTGGAATAGGCTTTCACCCCGGAACTAGGGGTACTCCAGAGACTTCAGGTATGGGATTAGGGGTTCCGCCCCGGAGCTAGGGGCACCTCCAGGAAATTCCAGGGCAGCATCAGGGTTCCCCCGAGAAACTAGAGGTGCCCTCATGGACTTCCAGGGTGGAATTAGGCTTTCACCCCCGGAACTAGGGGTACTCCTAGAGACTTCAGGTATGGGATTAGGGTTCCGCCCCGGAGCTAGGGGTACCTCCAGGAAATTCCAGGGCAGCATCAGGGTTCCCCCGAGAAACTAGAGGTGCCCTCATGGACTTCCAGGGTGGAATTAGGCTTTCACCCCGGAACTAGGGGTACTCCTAGAGACTTCAGGTATGGGATTAGGGTTCCGCCCCGGAGCTAGGGGCACCTCCAGGAAATTCCAGGGCAGCATCAGGGTTCCCCCAAGAAACTAGAGGTGCCCTCATGGACTTCCAGGGTGGAATTAGGCTTTCACCCCGGAACTAGGGGTACTCCTAGAGACTTCAGGTATGGGATTAGGGTTCCGCCCTGGAGCTAGGGGTACCTCCAGGAAATTCCAGGGCAGCATTAGGGTTCCCCCAAGAAACTAGAGGTGCCCTCATGGACTTCCAGGGTGGAATTAGGGCTTTCACCCCGGAACTAGGGGTACTCCTAGAGACTTCAGGTATGGGATTAGGGTTCCGCCCCTGAGCTAGGGGTACCTCCAGGAAATTCCAGGGCAGAATTAGGGTTCCCCCAGAAACTAGAGGTGCCCTCATGGACTTCCAGGGTGGAATTAGGGTTTCACCCCGGAACTAGGGGTACTCCTAGAGACTTCAGGTATGGGATTAGGGTTCCGCCCTGGAGCTAGGGAACCTCCAGGAAATTCCAGGGGAGAATCAGGGTTCCCCCAAGAAACTAGAGGTGCCCTCATGGACTTCCAGGGTGGAATTAGGCTTTCACCCCGGAACTAGGGGTACTCCTAGAGACTTCAGGTATGGGATTAGGGTTCCGCCCTGGAACTAGGGGTACCTCCAGGAAATTCCAGGGCAGCATCAGGGTTCCCCCAAGAAACTAGAGGTGCCCTCATGGACTTCCAGGGTGGAATTAGGGTTTCACCCCGGAACTAGGGGTACTCCTAGAGACTTCAGGTATGGGATTAGGGTTCCGCCCTGGAGCTAGGGGTACCTCCAGGAAATTCCAGGGCAGAATCAGGGTTCCCCCAAGAAACTAGAGGTGCCCTCATGGACTTCCAGGGTGGAATTAGGGCTTTCACCCCGGAACTAGGGGTACTCCTAGAGACTTCAGGTATGGGATTAGGGTTCCGCCCTGGAGCTAGGGGTACCTCCAGGAAATTCCAGGGCAGCATTAGGGTTCCCCCAAGAAACTAGAGGTGCCCTCATGGACTTCCAGGGTGGAATAGGCTTTCACCCCGGAACTAGGGGTACTCCTAGAGACTTCAGGTATGGGATTAGGGTTCCGCCCTGGAACTAGGGGTACCTCCAGGAAATTCCAGGGCAGCATTAGGGTTCCCCCGAGAAACTAGAGGTGCCCTCATGGACTTCCAGGGTGGAATTAGGGTTTCACCCCGGAACTAGGGGTACTCCTAGAGACTTCAGGTATGGGATTAGGGTTCCGCCCTGGAGCTAGGGGTACCTCCAGGAAATTCCAGGGCAGCATCAGGGTTCCCCCAAGAAACTAGAGGTGCCCTCATGGACTTCCAGGGTGGAATTAGGGTTTCACCCCGGAACTAGGGGTACTCCTAGAGACTTCAGGTATGGGATTAGGGTTCCGCCCTGGAGCTAGGGGTACCTCCAGGAAATTCCAGGGCAGAATTAGGGTTCCCCCAAGAAACTAGAGGTGCCCTCATGGACTTCCAGGGTGGAATTAGGGTTTCACCCCGGAACTAGGGGTACTCCTAGAGACTTCAGGTATGGGATTAGGGTTCCGCCCTGGAACTAGGGGTACCTCCAGGAAATTCCAGGGCAGAATTAGGGTTCCCCCGAGAAACTAGAGGTGCCCTCATGGACTTCCAGGGTGGAATTAGGGTTTCACCCCGGAACTAGGGGTACTCCTAGAGACTTCAGGTATGGGATTAGGGTTCCGCCCTGGAGCTAGGGGTACCTCCAGGAAATTCCAGGGCAGAATCAGGGTTCCCCCAAGAAACTAGAGGTGCCCTCATGGACTTCCAGGGTGGAATTAGGCTTTCACCCCGGAACTAGGGGTACTCCTAGAGACTTCAGGTATGGGATTAGGGTTCCGCCCTGGAGCTAGGGGTACCTCCAGGAAATTCCAGGGCAGAATCAGGGTTCCCCCAAGAAACTAGAGGTGCCCTCATGGACTTCCAGGGTGGAATTAGGGTTTCACCCCGGAACTAGGGGTACTCCTAGAGACTTCAGGTATGGGATTAGGGTTCCGCCCTGGAGCTAGGGGTACCTCCAGGAAATTCCAGGGCAGAATCAGGGTTCCCCCAAGAAACTAGAGGTGCCCTCATGGACTTCCAGGGTGGAATTAGGCTTTCACCCCGGAACTAGGGGTACTCCTAGAGACTTCAGGTATGGGATTAGGGTTCCGCCCTGGAGCTAGGGGTACCTCCAGGAAATTCCAGGGCAGAATTAGGGTTCCCCCGAGAAACTAGAGGTGCCCTCATGGACTTCCAGGGTGGAATTAGGCTTTCACCCCGGAACTAGGGGTACTCCTAGAGACTTCAGGTATGGGATTAGGGTTCCGCCCTGGAGCTAGGGGTACCTCCAGGAAATTCCAGGGCAGAATTAGGGTTCCCCCGAGAAACTAGAGGTGCCCTCATGGACTTCCAGGGTGGAATTAGGCTTTCACCCCGGAACTAGGGGTACTCCTAGAGACTTCAGGTATGGGATTAGGGTTCCGCCCTGGAACTAGGGGTACCTCCAGGAAATTCCAGGGCAGAATCAGGGTTCCCCCAAGAAACTAGAGGTGCCCTCATGGACTTCCAGGGTGGAATTAGGGCTTTCACCCCGGAACTAGGGGTACTCCTAGAGACTTCAGGTATGGGATTAGGGTTCCGCCCTGGAACTAGGGGTACCTCCAGGAAATTCCAGGGCAGAATTAGGGTTCCCCCAAGAAACTAGAGGTGCCCTCATGGACTTCCAGGGTGGAATTAGGGTTTCACCCCGGAACTAGGGGTACTCCTAGAGACTTCAGGTATGGGATTAGGGTTCCGCCCTGGAACTAGGGGTACCTCCAGGAAATTCCAGGGCAGAATCAGGGTTCCCCCAAGAAACTAGAGGTGCCCTCATGGACTTCCAGGGTGGAATTAGGGTTTCACCCCGGAACTAGGGGTACTCCTAGAGACTTCAGGTATGGGATTAGGGTTCCGCCCTGGAGCTAGGGGTACCTCCAGGAAATTCCAGGGCAGAATTAGGGTTCCCCCAAGAAACTAGAGGTGCCCTCATGGACTTCCAGGGTGGAATTAGGGTTTCACCCCGGAACTAGGGGTACTCCTAGAGACTTCAGGTATGGGATTAGGGTTCCGCCCTGGAGCTAGGGGTACCTCCAGGAAATTCCAGGGCAGAATTAGGGTTCCCCCAAGAAACTAGAGGTGCCCTCATGGACTTCCAGGGTGGAATTAGGGTTTCACCCCGGAACTAGGGGTACTCCTAGAGACTTCAGGTATGGGATTAGGGTTCCGCCCTGGAACTAGGGGTACCTCCAGGAAATTCCAGGGCAGAATTAGGGTTCCCCCAAGAAACTAGAGGTGCCCTCATGGACTTCCAGGGTGGAATTAGGGTTTCACCCCGGAACTAGGGGTACTCCTAGAGACTTCAGGTATGGGATTAGGGTTCCGCCCTGGAACTAGGGGTACCTCCAGGAAATTCCAGGGCAGAATTAGGGTTCCCCCAAGAAACTAGAGGTGCCCTCATGGACTTCCAGGGTGGAATTAGGGTTTCACCCCGGAACTAGGGGTACTCCTAGAGACTTCAGGTATGGGATTAGGGTTCCGCCCTGGAACTAGGGGTACCTCCAGGAAATTCCAGGGCAGAATCAGGGTTCCCCCAAGAAACTAGAGGTGCCCTCATGGACTTCCAGGGTGGAATTAGGGTTTCACCCCGGAACTAGGGGTACTCCTAGAGACTTCAGGTATGGGATTAGGGTTCCGCCCTGGAGCTAGGGGTACCTCCAGGAAATTCCAGGGCAGAATCAGGGTTCCCCCAAGAAACTAGAGGTGCCCTCATGGACTTCCAGGGTGGAATTAGGGTTTCACCCCGGAACTAGGGGTACTCCTAGAGACTTCAGGTATGGGATTAGGGTTCCGCCCTGGAGCTAGGGGTACCTCCAGGAAATTCCAGGGCAGAATTAGGGTTCCCCCAAGAAACTAGAGGTGCCCTCATGGACTTCCAGGGTGGAATTAGGCTTTCACCCCGGAACTAGGGGTACTCCTAGAGACTTCAGGTATGGGATTAGGGTTCCGCCCTGGAGCTAGGGGTACCTCCAGGAAATTCCAGGGCAGAATTAGGGTTCCCCCAAGAAACTAGAGGTGCCCTCATGGACTTCCAGGGTGGAATTAGGGTTTCACCCCGGAACTAGGGGTACTCCTAGAGACTTCAGGTATGGGATTAGGGTTCCGCCCTGGAGCTAGGGGTACCTCCAGGAAATTCCAGGGCAGAATTAGGGTTCCCCCAAGAAACTAGAGGTGCCCTCATGGACTTCCAGGGTGGAATTAGGGTTTCACCCCGGAACTAGGGGTACTCCTAGAGACTTCAGGTATGGGATTAGGGTTCCGCCCTGGAACTAGGGGTACCTCCAGGAAATTCCAGGGCAGAATCAGGGTTCCCCCAAGAAACTAGAGGTGCCCTCATGGACTTCCAGGGTGGAATTAGGGTTTCACCCCGGAACTAGGGGTACTCCTAGAGACTTCAGGTATGGGATTAGGGTTCCGCCCTGGAGCTAGGGGTACCTCCAGGAAATTCCAGGGCAGAATTAGGGTTCCCCCAAGAAACTAGAGGTGCCCTCATGGACTTCCAGGGTGGAATTAGGCTTTCACCCCGGAACTAGGGGTACTCCTAGAGACTTCAGGTATGGGATTAGGGTTCCGCCCTGGAGCTAGGGGTACCTCCAGGAAATTCCAGGGCAGAATTAGGGTTCCCCCAAGAAACTAGAGGTGCCCTCATGGACTTCCAGGGTGGAATTAGGGTTTCACCCCGGAACTAGGGGTACTCCTAGAGACTTCAGGTATGGGATTAGGGTTCCGCCCTGGAGCTAGGGGTACCTCCAGGAAATTCCAGGGCAGAATCAGGGTTCCCCCAAGAAACTAGAGGTGCCCTCATGGACTTCCAGGGTGGAATTAGGGTTTCACCCCGGAACTAGGGGTACTCCTAGAGACTTCAGGTATGGGATTAGGGTTCCGCCCTGGAGCTAGGGGTACCTCCAGGAAATTCCAGGGCAGAATCAGGGTTCCCCCAAGAAACTAGAGGTGCCCTCATGGACTTCCAGGGTGGAATTAGGGTTTCACCCCGGAACTAGGGGTACTCCTAGAGACTTCAGGTATGGGATTAGGGTTCCGCCCTGGAACTAGGGGTACCTCCAGGAAATTCCAGGGCAGAATTAGGGTTCCCCCAAGAAACTAGAGGTGCCCTCATGGACTTCCAGGGTGGAATTAGGGTTTCACCCCGGAACTAGGGGTACTCCTAGAGACTTCAGGTATGGGATTAGGGTTCCGCCCTGGAACTAGGGGTACCTCCAGGAAATTCCAGGGCAGAATTAGGGTTCCCCCAAGAAACTAGAGGTGCCCTCATGGACTTCCAGGGTGGAATTAGGGTTTCACCCCGGAACTAGGGGTACTCCTAGAGACTTCAGGTATGGGATTAGGGTTCCGCCCTGGAGCTAGGGGTACCTCCAGGAAATTCCAGGGCAGAATTAGGGTTCCCCCAAGAAACTAGAGGTGCCCTCATGGACTTCCAGGGTGGAATTAGGGTTTCACCCCGGAACTAGGGGTACTCCTAGAGACTTCAGGTATGGGATTAGGGTTCCGCCCTGGAGCTAGGGGTACCTCCAGGAAATTCCAGGGCAGAATTAGGGTTCCCCCAAGAAACTAGAGGTGCCCTCATGGACTTCCAGGGTGGAATTAGGGTTTCACCCCGGAACTAGGGGTACTCCTAGAGACTTCAGGTATGGGATTAGGGTTCCGCCCTGGAACTAGGGGTACCTCCAGGAAATTCCAGGGCAGAATTAGGGTTCCCCCAAGAAACTAGAGGTGCCCTCATGGACTTCCAGGGTGGAATTAGGGTTTCACCCCGGAACTAGGGGTACTCCTAGAGACTTCAGGTATGGGATTAGGGTTCCGCCCTGGAACTAGGGGTACCTCCAGGAAATTCCAGGGCAGAATTAGGGTTCCCCCAAGAAACTAGAGGTGCCCTCATGGACTTCCAGGGTGGAATTAGGGTTTCACCCCGGAACTAGGGGTACTCCTAGAGACTTCAGGTATGGGATTAGGGTTCCGCCCTGGAACTAGGGGTACCTCCAGGAAATTCCAGGGCAGAATTAGGGTTCCCCCAAGAAACTAGAGGTGCCCTCATGGACTTCCAGGGTGGAATTAGGGTTCATCCCTCGAACCAGGGGTACCCCCAGGGATCTCCAGGGTGCAATTAGGGTTCCACACTGAAACCAGGGGTACCCCTAGGGACTTTCGGTATGGAATTAGAGTTCCACCCTGCAACTTTGGGTGTCCCCAGTGAATCTTGGTATGGAATTAGGGTTCAGTTCTGCCACATAGGGTTCCCCTAGGGACTTCTGGCGTGGCATTAGGGTTCCACCTTAGAACTAAGAGTACCCCGAGGGATGTTTGCTCTGGAATTAGCTGGTTTATTTTTCCTTGAACTAGGGGTACTCGCAGGGACTTCCAGGCTACAATTAGGGTTCCCCACCAAAACCAGGGGTACTCCCAAGGACTTTTGGGGTGGAACCAGGGTCTCTGTTTGCAACCATCTCTCGTTTGCAACATCTCATTTTTTGTCTCCTTGTCCCACATTTCTTCTCTTTGTCCCTCTGTCTTTCCTCCTGCTTTCCTCTTCTCTCTTTTTCCTTTGGTCCTGCTGCCTTTGGCCTGCTGTGAGGCTGGGATGATGGTTCCCCAATCCTGACTGGCTCCAGCCAGTTGGGGTTGGGGCAGCCCCAGGTGGGACTCGTGAGCTGATGATGGGGCTGAGCCAAGAGTTGAGAAAGGCAGCCCCAGGTGGGACTTGTGAGGTTGAGGGTTGGGCCAGCCCCAGGTGGGACTCGTGAGCTGATGATGGGGCTGAGCCAAGAGTTGACAAAGGCAGCCCCAGGTGGGACTTGTGAGGCTGAGGTGTTCCTGGGGCTGCCTGAACAGGTCTTTCCCTGCTGAGCAGGGGAAGGAAGGGGCTTCCACAGGCAGCTGTCTCCAGCCAGGAATAGCCGCTCTCAGCAGTGAGGAAGGATCCATCCCTGAAAGAGCCCACCACCAGCACATGATGCCAGGAGGAAGAGGCAGAGAGAGAAGCTTTGGAGCAGCACAGGTCTTCTGCTGGCTTCAGGAGCTGTGGTGAGTCCTTTAGTCCTTGGCCACTTGGATTTCTCTCTTTCTTCTTCACAGACAATTCCTTCCTCAGGCTTTCTCTGTGCCCCAGCGCTCTCTTCCCTTCCCCTCTGCCATGTCAGATGCCTCTATTTGGTGCCCTGAGGACACTTGTACATTGCTGGGACATCTTCTTGAGTTTCACAGTGTCCCAGAGCCACTTTCTGCCTTTCAACCTTGTCCAGATGGGGTGTGGTGCCGCCAGATGCTGTGGAAGGTTACACAAAGGTATTGGGACCTTGTCCGAAGCCATAGCATGTTGCACAAAGCTGTGGAGGGTTGTTGCCAGATGCTATGGGGTGTTGTCAGAGTCCAAGGAACTTTGTATGGGACAATGTCAGGTGCTTGGGGTTCCACCTTGAAACTAGGAGTACCCAAAGGGACTTCCCATGTGGAATCCAGCTTCCGCCCTGCAACCAGGGGTACCCCCAGGGACTTCCAGGGTACAATTAGGGTTTCTCTCCGAAACCAGGGGTACCCCCAAGGATATTTGGTGTGGAATTAGGATACCTCCTTGCAACGAGGGGTACTCCTAGAGACTTCAGGTATGGGATTAGGGTTCCGCCATGGAACTAGGGGTACCTCCAGGAAATTCCAGGGCAGAATTAGGGTTCCCCCAAGAAACTAGAGGTGCCCTCATGGACTTCCAGGGTGGAATTAGGGTTTCACCCCGGAACTAGGGGTACTCCTAGAGACTTCAGGTATGGGATTAGGGTTCCGCCCTGGAGCTAGGGGTACCTCCAGGAAATTCCAGGGCAGAATTAGGGTTCCCCCAAGAAACTAGAGGTGCCCTCATGGACTTCCAGGGTGGAATTAGGGTTTCACCCCGGAACTAGGGGTACTCCTAGAGACTTCAGGTATGGGATTAGGGTTCCGCCCTGGAGCTAGGGGTACCTCCAGGAAATTCCAGGGCAGAATTAGGGTTCCCCCAAGAAACTAGAGGTGCCCTCATGGACTTCCAGGGTGGAATTAGGGTTTCACCCCGGAACTAGGGGTACTCCTAGAGACTTCAGGTATGGGATTAGGGTTCCGCCCTGGAGCTAGGGGTACCTCCAGGAAATTCCAGGGCAGAATTAGGGTTCCCCCAAGAAACTAGAGGTGCCCTCATGGACTTCCAGGGTGGAATTAGGGTTTCACCCCGGAACTAGGGGTACTCCTAGAGACTTCAGGTATGGGATTAGGGTTCCGCCCTGGAACTAGGGGTACCTCCAGGAAATTCCAGGGCAGAATTAGGGTTCCCCCAAGAAACTAGAGGTGCCCTCATGGACTTCCAGGGTGGAATTAGGGTTTCACCCCGGAACTAGGGGTACTCCTAGAGACTTCAGGTATGGGATTAGGGTTCCGCCCTGGAACTAGGGGTACCTCCAGGAAATTCCAGGGCAGAATTAGGGTTCCCCCAAGAAACTAGAGGTGCCCTCATGGACTTCCAGGGTGGAATTAGGGTTTCACCCCGGAACTAGGGGTACTCCTAGAGACTTCAGGTATGGGATTAGGGTTCCGCCCTGGAACTAGGGGTACCTCCAGGAAATTCCAGGGCAGAATTAGGGTTCCCCCAAGAAACTAGAGGTGCCCTCATGGACTTCCAGGGTGGAATTAGGGTTTCACCCCGGAACTAGGGGTACTCCTAGAGACTTCAGGTATGGGATTAGGGTTCCGCCCTGGAGCTAGGGGTACCTCCAGGAAATTCCAGGGCAGAATTAGGGTTCCCCCAAGAAACTAGAGGTGCCCTCATGGACTTCCAGGGTGGAATTAGGGTTTCACCCCGGAACTAGGGGTACTCCTAGAGACTTCAGGTATGGGATTAGGGTTCCGCCCTGGAGCTAGGGGTACCTCCAGGAAATTCCAGGGCAGAATTAGGGTTCCCCCAAGAAACTAGAGGTGCCCTCATGGACTTCCAGGGTGGAATTAGGGTTTCACCCCGGAACTAGGGGTACTCCTAGAGACTTCAGGTATGGGATTAGGGTTCCGCCCTGGAGCTAGGGGTACCTCCAGGAAATTCCAGGGCAGAATTAGGGTTCCCCCAAGAAACTAGAGGTGCCCTCATGGACTTCCAGGGTGGAATTAGGGTTTCACCCCGGAACTAGGGGTACTCCTAGAGACTTCAGGTATGGGATTAGGGTTCCGCCCTGGAGCTAGGGGTACCTCCAGGAAATTCCAGGGCAGAATTAGGGTTCCCCCAAGAAACTAGAGGTGCCCTCATGGACTTCCAGGGTGGAATTAGGGTTTCACCCCGGAACTAGGGGTACTCCTAGAGACTTCAGGTATGGGATTAGGGTTCCGCCCTGGAACTAGGGGTACCTCCAGGAAATTCCAGGGCAGAATTAGGGTTCCCCCAAGAAACTAGAGGTGCCCTCATGGACTTCCAGGGTGGAATTAGGGTTTCACCCCGGAACTAGGGGTACTCCTAGAGACTTCAGGTATGGGATTAGGGTTCCGCCCTGGAACTAGGGGTACCTCCAGGAAATTCCAGGGCAGAATTAGGGTTCCCCCAAGAAACTAGAGGTGCCCTCATGGACTTCCAGGGTGGAATTAGGGTTTCACCCCGGAACTAGGGGTACTCCTAGAGACTTCAGGTATGGGATTAGGGTTCCGCCCTGGAACTAGGGGTACCTCCAGGAAATTCCAGGGCAGAATTAGGGTTCCCCCAAGAAACTAGAGGTGCCCTCATGGACTTCCAGGGTGGAATTAGGGTTTCACCCCGGAACTAGGGGTACTCCTAGAGACTTCAGGTATGGGATTAGGGTTCCGCCCTGGAACTAGGGGTACCTCCAGGAAATTCCAGGGCAGAATTAGGGTTCCCCCAAGAAACTAGAGGTGCCCTCATGGACTTCCAGGGTGGAATTAGGGTTTCACCCCGGAACTAGGGGTACTCCTAGAGACTTCAGGTATGGGATTAGGGTTCCGCCCTGGAGCTAGGGGTACCTCCAGGAAATTCCAGGGCAGAATTAGGGTTCCCCCAAGAAACTAGAGGTGCCCTCATGGACTTCCAGGGTGGAATTAGGGTTTCACCCCGGAACTAGGGGTACTCCTAGAGACTTCAGGTATGGGATTAGGGTTCCGCCCTGGAACTAGGGGTACCTCCAGGAAATTCCAGGGCAGAATTAGGGTTCCCCCAAGAAACTAGAGGTGCCCTCATGGACTTCCAGGGTGGAATTAGGGTTTCACCCCGGAACTAGGGGTACTCCTAGAGACTTCAGGTATGGGATTAGGGTTCCGCCCTGGAGCTAGGGGTACCTCCAGGAAATTCCAGGGCAGAATTAGGGTTCCCCCAAGAAACTAGAGGTGCCCTCATGGACTTCCAGGGTGGAATTAGGGTTTCACCCCGGAACTAGGGGTACTCCTAGAGACTTCAGGTATGGGATTAGGGTTCCGCCCTGGAACTAGGGGTACCTCCAGGAAATTCCAGGGCAGAATTAGGGTTCCCCCAAGAAACTAGAGGTGCCCTCATGGACTTCCAGGGTGGAATTAGGGTTTCACCCCGGAACTAGGGGTACTCCTAGAGACTTCAGGTATGGGATTAGGGTTCCGCCCTGGAGCTAGGGGTACCTCCAGGAAATTCCAGGGCAGAATTAGGGTTCCCCCAAGAAACTAGAGGTGCCCTCATGGACTTCCAGGGTGGAATTAGGGTTTCACCCCGGAACTAGGGGTACTCCTAGAGACTTCAGGTATGGGATTAGGGTTCCGCCCTGGAGCTAGGGGTACCTCCAGGAAATTCCAGGGCAGAATTAGGGTTCCCCCAAGAAACTAGAGGTGCCCTCATGGACTTCCAGGGTGGAATTAGGGTTTCACCCCGGAACTAGGGGTACTCCTAGAGACTTCAGGTATGGGATTAGGGTTCCGCCCTGGAGCTAGGGGTACCTCCAGGAAATTCCAGGGCAGAATTAGGGTTCCCCCAAGAAACTAGAGGTGCCCTCATGGACTTCCAGGGTGGAATTAGGGTTTCACCCCGGAACTAGGGGTACTCCTAGAGACTTCAGGTATGGGATTAGGGTTCCGCCCTGGAGCTAGGGGTACCTCCAGGAAATTCCAGGGCAGAATTAGGGTTCCCCCAAGAAACTAGAGGTGCCCTCATGGACTTCCAGGGTGGAATTAGGGTTTCACCCCGGAACTAGGGGTACTCCTAGAGACTTCAGGTATGGGATTAGGGTTCCGCCCTGGAGCTAGGGGTACCTCCAGGAAATTCCAGGGCAGAATTAGGGTTCCCCCAAGAAACTAGAGGTGCCCTCATGGACTTCCAGGGTGGAATTAGGGTTTCACCCCGGAACTAGGGGTACTCCTAGAGACTTCAGGTATGGGATTAGGGTTCCGCCCTGGAACTAGGGGTACCTCCAGGAAATTCCAGGGCAGAATTAGGGTTCCCCCAAGAAACTAGAGGTGCCCTCATGGACTTCCAGGGTGGAATTAGGGTTTCACCCCGGAACTAGGGGTACTCCTAGAGACTTCAGGTATGGGATTAGGGTTCCGCCCTGGAACTAGGGGTACCTCCAGGAAATTCCAGGGCAGAATTAGGGTTCCCCCAAGAAACTAGAGGTGCCCTCATGGACTTCCAGGGTGGAATTAGGGTTTCACCCCGGAACTAGGGGTACTCCTAGAGACTTCAGGTATGGGATTAGGGTTCCGCCCTGGAACTAGGGGTACCTCCAGGAAATTCCAGGGCAGAATTAGGGTTCCCCCAAGAAACTAGAGGTGCCCTCATGGACTTCCAGGGTGGAATTAGGGTTTCACCCCGGAACTAGGGGTACTCCTAGAGACTTCAGGTATGGGATTAGGGTTCCGCCCTGGAGCTAGGGGTACCTCCAGGAAATTCCAGGGCAGAATTAGGGTTCCCCCAAGAAACTAGAGGTGCCCTCATGGACTTCCAGGGTGGAATTAGGGTTTCACCCCGGAACTAGGGGTACTCCTAGAGACTTCAGGTATGGGATTAGGGTTCCGCCCTGGAGCTAGGGGTACCTCCAGGAAATTCCAGGGCAGAATTAGGGTTCCCCCAAGAAACTAGAGGTGCCCTCATGGACTTCCAGCGTGGAATTAGGGTTTCACCCTGGAACTAGGGGTACTCCTAGAGACTTCAGGTATGGGATTAGGGTTCCGCCCTGGAACTAGGGGTACCTCCAGCAAATTCCTGGGCAGAATTAGGGTTCCCCCAAGAAACTAGAGGTGCCCTCATGGACTTCCAGGGTGGAATTAGGGTTTCACCCCGGAACTAGGGGTTACTCCTAGAGACTTCAGGTATGGGATTAGGGTTCCGCCCTGGAGCTAGGGGTACCTTCAGGAAATTCCAGGGCAGAATTAGGGTTCCCGCAAGAAACTAGAGGTGCCCTCATGGACTTCCAGGGTGGAATTAGGGTTTCACCCCGGAACTAGGGGTACTCCTAGAGACTTCAGGTATGGGATTAGGGTTCCGCCCTGGAGCTAGGGGTACCTCCAGGAAATTCCAGGGCAGAATTAGGGTTCCCCCAAGAAACTAGAGGTGCCCTCATGGACTTCCAGGGTGGAATTAGGGTTTCACCCCGGAACTAGGGGTACTCCTAGAGACTTCAGGTATGGGATTAGGGTTCCGCCCTGGAGCTAGGGGTACCTCCAGGAAATTCCAGGGCAGAATTAGGGTTCCCCCAAGAAACTAGAGGTGCCCTCATGGACTTCCAGGGTGGAATTAGGGTTTCACCCCGGAACTAGGGGTACTCCTAGAGACTTCAGGTATGGGATTAGGGTTCCGCCCTGGAGCTAGGGGTACCTCCAGGAAATTCCAGGGCAGAATTAGGGTTCCCCCAAGAAACTAGAGGTGCCCTCATGGACTTCCAGGGTGGAATTAGGGTTTCACCCCGGAACTAGGGGTACTCCTAGAGACTTCAGGTATGGGATTAGGGTTCCGCCCTGGAGCTAGGGGTACCTCCAGGAAATTCCAGGGCAGAATTAGGGTTCCCCCAAGAAACTAGAGGTGCCCTCATGGACTTCCAGGGTGGAATTAGGGTTTCACCCCGGAACTAGGGGTACTCCTAGAGACTTCAGGTATGGGATTAGGGTTCCGCCCTGGAGCTAGGGGTACCTCCAGGAAATTCCAGGGCAGAATTAGGGTTCCCCCAAGAAACTAGAGGTGCCCTCATGGACTTCCAGGGTGGAATTAGGGTTTCACCCCGGAACTAGGGGTACTCCTAGAGACTTCAGGTATGGGATTAGGGTTCCGCCCCTGGAGCTAGGGGTACCTCCAGGAAATTCCAGGGCAGAATTAGGGTTCCCCCAAGAAACTAGAGGTGCCCTCATGGACTTCCAGGGTGGAATTAGGGTTTCACCCCGGAACTAGGGGTACTCCTAGAGACTTCAGGTATGGGATTAGGGTTCCGCCCTGGAGCTAGGGGTACCTCCAGGAAATTCCAGGGCAGAATTAGGGTTCCCCCAAGAAACGAGAGGTGCCCTCATGGACTTCCAGGGTGGAATTAGGGTTTCACCCCGGAACTAGGGGTACTCCTAGAGACTTCAGGTATGGGATTAGGGTTCCGCCCTGGAGCTAGGGGTACCTCCAGGAAATTCCAGGGCAGAATTAGGGTTCCCCCAAGAAACTAGAGGTGCCCTCATGGACTTCCAGGGTGGAATTAGGGTTTCACCCCGGAACTAGGGGTACTCCTAGAGACTTCAGGTATGGGATTAGGGTTCCGCCCTGGAGCTAGGGGTACCTCCAGGAAATTCCAGGGCAGAATTAGGGTTCCCCCAAGAAACTAGAGGTGCCCTCATGGACTTCCAGGGTGGAATTAGGGTTTCACCCCGGAACTAGGGGTACTCCTAGAGACTTCAGGTATGGGATTAGGGTTCCGCCCTGGAGCTAGGGGTACCTCCAGGAAATTCCAGGGCAGAATTAGGGTTCCCCCAAGAAACTAGAGGTGCCCTCATGGACTTCCAGGGTGGAATTAGGGTTTCACCCCGGAACTAGGGGTACTCCTAGAGACTTCAGGTATGGGATTAGGGTTCCGCCCTGGAGCTAGGGGTACCTCCAGGAAATTCCAGGGCAGAATTAGGGTTCCCCCAAGAAACTAGAGGTGCCCTCATGGACTTCCAGGGTGGAATTAGGGTTTCACCCCGGAACTAGGGGTACTCCTAGAGACTTCAGGTATGGGATTAGGGTTCCGCCCTGGAGCTAGGGGTACCTCCAGGAAATTCCAGGGCAGAATTAGGGTTCCCCCAAGAAACTAGAGGTGCCCTCATGGACTTCCAGGGTGGAATTAGGGTTTCACCCCGGAACTAGGGGTACTCCTAGAGACTTCAGGTATGGGATCAGGGTTCCGCCCTGGAGCTAGGGGTACCTCCAGGAAATTCCAGGGCAGAATTAGGGTTCCCCCAAGAAACTAGAGGTGCCCTCATGGACTTCCAGGGTGGAATTAGGGTTTCACCCCGGAACTAGGGGTACTCCTAGAGACTTCAGGTATGGGATTAGGGTTCCGCCCTGGAGCTAGGGGTACCTCCAGGAAATTCCAGGGCAGAATTAGGGTTCCCCCAAGAAACTAGAGGTGCCCTCATGGACTTCCAGGGTGGAATTAGGGTTTCACCCCGGAACTAGGGGTACTCCTAGAGACTTCAGGTATGGGATTAGGGTTCCGCCCTGGAGCTAGGGGTACCTCCAGGAAATTCCAGGGCAGAATTAGGGTTCCCCCAAGAAACTAGAGGTGCCCTCATGGACTTCCAGGGTGGAATTAGGGTGTCACCCCGGAACTAGGGGTACTCCTAGAGACTTCAGGTATGGGATTAGGGTTCCGCCCTGGAGCTAGGGGTACCTCCAGGAAATTCCAGGGCAGAATTAGGGTTCCCCCAAGAAACTAGAGGTGCCCTCATGGACTTCCAGGGTGGAATTAGGGTTTCACCCCGGAACTAGGGGTACTCCTAGAGACTTCAGGTATGGGATTAGGGTTCCGCCCTGGAGCTAGGGGTACCTCCAGGAAATTCCAGGGCAGAATTAGGGTTCCCCCAAGAAACTAGAGGTGCCCTCATGGACTTCCAGGGTGGAATTAGGGTTTCACCCCGGAACTAGGGGTACTCCTAGAGACTTCAGGTATGGGATTAGGGTTCCGCCCTGGAGCTAGGGGTACCTCCAGGAAATTCCAGGGCAGAATTAGGGTTCCCCCAAGAAACTAGAGGTGCCCTCATGGACTTCCAGGGTGGAATTAGGGTTTCACCCCGGAACTAGGGGTACTCCTAGAGACTTCAGGTATGGGATTAGGGTTCCGCCCTGGAGCTAGGGGTACCTCCAGGAAATTCCAGGGCAGAATTAGGGTTCCCCCAAGAAACTAGAGGTGCCCTCATGGACTTCCAGGGTGGAATTAGGGTTTCACCCCGGAACTAGGGGTACTCCTAGAGACTTCAGGTATGGGATTAGGGTTCCGCCCTGGAGCTAGGGGTACCTCCAGGAAATTCCAGGGCAGAATTAGGGTTCCCCCAAGAAACTAGAGGTGCCCTCATGGACTTCCAGGGTGGAATTAGGGTTTCACCCCGGAACTAGGGGTACTCCTAGAGACTTCAGGTATGGGATTAGGGTTCCGCCCCTGGAGCTAGGGGTACCTCCAGGAAATTCCAGGGCAGAATTAGGGTTCCCCCAAGAAACTAGAGGTGCCCTCATGGACTTCCAGGGTGGAATTAGGGTTTCACCCCGGAACTAGGGGTACTCCTAGAGACTTCAGGTATGGGATTAGGGTTCCGCCCTGGAGCTAGGGGTACCTCCAGGAAATTCCAGGGCAGAATTAGGGTTCCCCCAAGAAACTAGAGGTGCCCTCATGGACTTCCAGGGTGGAATTAGGGTTTCACCCCGGAACTAGGGGTACTCCTAGAGACTTCAGGTATGGGATTAGGGTTCCGCCCTGGAGCTAGGGGTACCTCCAGGAAATTCCAGGGCAGAATTAGGGTTCCCCCAAGAAACTAGAGGTGCCCTCATGGACTTCCAGGGTGGAATTAGGGTTTCACCCCGGAACTAGGGGTACTCCTAGAGACTTCAGGTATGGGATTAGGGTTCCGCCCTGGAGCTAGGGGTACCTCCAGGAAATTCCAGGGCAGAATTAGGGTTCCCCCAAGAAACTAGAGGTGCCCTCATGGACTTCCAGGGTGGAATTAGGGTTTCACCCCGGAACTAGGGGTACTCCTAGAGACTTCAGGTATGGGATTAGGGTTCCGCCCTGGAGCTAGGGGTACCTCCAGGAAATTCCAGGGCAGAATTAGGGTTCCCCCAAGAAACTAGAGGTGCCCTCATGGACTTCCAGGGTGGAATTAGGGTTTCACCCCGGAACTAGGGGTACTCCTAGAGACTTCAGGTATGGGATTAGGGTTCCGCCCTGGAGCTAGGGGTACCTCCAGGAAATTCCAGGGCAGAAGTAGGGTTCCCCCAAGAAACTAGAGGTGCCCTCATGGACTTCCAGGGTGGAATTAGGGTTTCACCCCGGAACTAGGGGTACTCCTAGAGACTTCAGGTATGGGATTAGGGTTCCGCCCTGGAGCTAGGGGTACCTCCAGGAAATTCCAGGGCAGAATTAGGGTTCCCCCAAGAAACTAGAGGTGCCCTCATGGACTTCCAGGGTGGAATTAGGGTTTCACCCCGGAACTAGGGGTACTCCTAGAGACTTCAGGTATGGGATTAGGGTTCCGCCCTGGAGCTAGGGGTACCTCCAGGAAATTCCAGGGCAGAATTAGGGTTCCCCCAAGAAACTAGAGGTGCCCTCATGGACTTCCAGGGTGGAATTAGGGTTTCACCCCGGAACTAGGGGTACTCCTAGAGACTTCAGGTATGGGATTAGGGTTCCGCCCTGGAGCTAGGGGTACCTCCAGGAAATTCCAGGGCAGAATTAGGGTTCCCCCAAGAAACTAGAGGTGCCCTCATGGACTTCCAGGGTGGAATTAGGGTTTCACCCCGGAACTAGGGGTACTCCTAGAGACTTCAGGTATGGGATTAGGGTTCCGCCCTGGAGCTAGGGGTACCTCCAGGAAATTCCAGGGCAGAATTAGGGTTCCCCCAAGAAACTAGAGGTGCCCTCATGGACTTCCAGGGTGGAATTAGGGTTTCACCCCGGAACTAGGGGTACTCCTAGAGACTTCAGGTATGGGATTAGGGTTCCGCCCTGGAGCTAGGGGTACCTCCAGGAAATTCCAGGGCAGAATTAGGGTTCCCCCAAGAAACTAGAGGTGCCCTCATGGACTTCCAGGGTGGAATTAGGGTTTCACCCCGGAACTAGGGGTACTCCTAGAGACTTCAGGTATGGGATTAGGGTTCCGCCCTGGAGCTAGGGGTACCTCCAGGAAATTCCAGGGCAGAATTAGGGTTCCCCCAAGAAACTAGAGGTGCCCTCATGGACTTCCAGGGTGGAATTAGGGTTTCACCCCGGAACTAGGGGTACTCCTAGAGACTTCAGGTATGGGATTAGGGTTCCGCCCTGGAGCTAGGGGTACCTCCAGGAAATTCCAGGGCAGAATTAGGGTTCCCCCAAGAAACTAGAGGTGCCCTCATGGACTTCCAGGGTGGAATTAGGGTTTCACCCCGGAACTAGGGGTACTCCTAGAGACTTCAGGTATGGGATTAGGGTTCCGCCCTGGAGCTAGGGGTACCTCCAGGAAATTCCAGGGCAGAATCAGGGTTCCCCCAAGAAACTAGAGGTGCCCTCATGGACTTCCAGGGTGGAATTAGGGTTTCACCCCGGAACTAGGGGTACTCCTAGAGACTTCAGGTATGGGATTAGGGTTCCGCCCTGGAGCTAGGGGTACCTCCAGGAAATTCCAGGGCAGAATTAGGGTTCCCCCAAGAAACTAGAGGTGCCCTCATGGACTTCCAGGGTGGAATTAGGGTTTCACCCCGGAACTAGGGGTACTCCTAGAGACTTCAGGTATGGGATTAGGGTTCCGCCCTGGAGCTAGGGGTACCTCCAGGAAATTCCAGGGCAGAATCAGGGTTCCCCCAAGAAACTAGAGGTGCCCTCATGGACTTCCAGGGTGGAATTAGGGTTTCACCCCGGAACTAGGGGTACTCCTAGAGACTTCAGGTATGGGATTAGGGTTCCGCCCTGGAGCTAGGGGTACCTCCAGGAAATTCCAGGGCAGAATTAGGGTTCCCCCAAGAAACTAGAGGTGCCCTCATGGACTTCCAGGGTGGAATTAGGGTTTCACCCCGGAACTAGGGGTACTCCTAGAGACTTCAGGTATGGGATTAGGGTTCCGCCCTGGAGCTAGGGGTACCTCCAGGAAATTCCAGGGCAGAATTAGGGTTCCCCCAAGAAACTAGAGGTGCCCTCATGGACTTCCAGGGTGGAATTAGGGTTTCACCCCGGAACTAGGGGTACTCCTAGAGACTTCAGGTATGGGATTAGGGTTCCGCCCTGGAGCTAGGGGTACCTCCAGGAAATTCCAGGGCAGAATTAGGGTTCCCCCAAGAAACTAGAGGTGCCCTCATGGACTTCCAGGGTGGAATTAGGGTTTCACCCCGGAACTAGGGGTACTCCTAGAGACTTCAGGTATGGGATTAGGGTTCCGCCCTGGAGCTAGGGGTACCTCCAGGAAATTCCAGGGCAGAATTAGGGTTCCCCCAAGAAACTAGAGGTGCCCTCATGGACTTCCAGGGTGGAATTAGGGTTTCACCCCGGAACTAGGGGTACTCCTAGAGACTTCAGGTATGGGATTAGGGTTCCGCCCTGGAGCTAGGGGTACCTCCAGGAAATTCCAGGGCAGAATTAGGGTTCCCCCAAGAAACTAGAGGTGCCCTCATGGACTTCCAGGGTGGAATTAGGGTTTCACCCCGGAACTAGGGGTACTCCTAGAGACTTCAGGTATGGGATTAGGGTTCCGCCCTGGAGCTAGGGGTACCTCCAGGAAATTCCAGGGCAGAATTAGGGTTCCCCCAAGAAACTAGAGGTGCCCTCATGGACTTCCAGGGTGGAATTAGGGTTTCACCCCGGAACTAGGGGTACTCCTAGAGACTTCAGGTATGGGATTAGGGTTCCGCCCTGGAGCTAGGGGTACCTCCAGGAAATTCCAGGGCAGAATTAGGGTTCCCCCAAGAAACGAGAGGTGCCCTCATGGACTTCCAGGGTGGAATTAGGGTTTCACCCCGGAACTAGGGGTACTCCTAGAGACTTCAGGTATGGGATTAGGGTTCCGCCCTGGAGCTAGGGGTACCTCCAGGAAATTCCAGGGCAGAATTAGGGTTCCCCCAAGAAACTAGAGGTGCCCTCATGGACTTCCAGGGTGGAATTAGGGTTTCACCCCGGAACTAGGGGTACTCCTAGAGACTTCAGGTATGGGATTAGGGTTCCGCCCTGGAGCTAGGGGTACCTCCAGGAAATTCCAGGGCAGAATTAGGGTTCCCCCAAGAAACTAGAGGTGCCCTCATGGACTTCCAGGGTGGAATTAGGGTTTCACCCCGGAACTAGGGGTACTCCTAGAGACTTCAGGTATGGGATTAGGGTTCCGCCCTGGAGCTAGGGGTACCTCCAGGAAATTCCAGGGCAGAATTAGGGTTCCCCCAAGAAACTAGAGGTGCCCTCATGGACTTCCAGGGTGGAATTAGGGTTTCACCCCGGAACTAGGGGTACTCCTAGAGACTTCAGGTATGGGATTAGGGTTCCGCCCTGGAGCTAGGGGTACCTCCAGGAAATTCCAGGGCAGAATTAGGGTTCCCCCAAGAAACTAGAGGTGCCCTCATGGACTTCCAGGGTGGAATTAGGGTTTCACCCCGGAACTAGGGGTACTCCTAGAGACTTCAGGTATGGGATTAGGGTTCCGCCCTGGAGCTAGGGGTACCTCCAGGAAATTCCAGGGCAGAATTAGGGTTCCCCCAAGAAACTAGAGGTGCCCTCATGGACTTCCAGGGTGGAATTAGGGTTTCACCCCGGAACTAGGGGTACTCCTAGAGACTTCAGGTATGGGATTAGGGTTCCGCCCTGGAGCTAGGGGTACCTCCAGGAAATTCCAGGGCAGAATTAGGGTTCCCCCAAGAAACTAGAGGTGCCCTCATGGACTTCCAGGGTGGAATTAGGGTTTCACCCCGGAACTAGGGGTACTCCTAGAGACTTCAGGTATGGGATTAGGGTTCCGCCCTGGAGCTAGGGGTACCTCCAGGAAATTCCAGGGCAGAATCAGGGTTCCCCCAAGAAACTAGAGGTGCCCTCATGGACTTCCAGGGTGGAATTAGGGTTTCACCCCGGAACTAGGGGTACTCCTAGAGACTTCAGGTATGGGATTAGGGTTCCGCCCTGGAGCTAGGGGTACCTCCAGGAAATTCCAGGGCAGAATCAGGGTTCCCCCAAGAAACTAGAGGTGCCCTCATGGACTTCCAGGGTGGAATTAGGGTTTCACCCCGGAACTAGGGGTACTCCTAGAGACTTCAGGTATGGGATTAGGGTTCCGCCCTGGAGCTAGGGGTACCTCCAGGAAATTCCAGGGCAGAATCAGGGTTCCCCCAAGAAACTAGAGGTGCCCTCATGGACTTCCAGGGTGGAATTAGGGTTTCACCCCGGAACTAGGGGTACTCCTAGAGACTTCAGGTATGGGATTAGGGTTCCGCCCTGGAGCTAGGGGTACCTCCAGGAAATTCCAGGGCAGAATTAGGGTTCCCCCAAGAAACTAGAGGTGCCCTCATGGACTTCCAGGGTGGAATTAGGGTTTCACCCCGGAACTAGGGGTACTCCTAGAGACTTCAGGTATGGGATTAGGGTTCCGCCCTGGAGCTAGGGGTACCTCCAGGAAATTCCAGGGCAGAATTAGGGTTCCCCCCAAGAAACTAGAGGTGCCCTCATGGACTTCCAGGGTGGAATTAGGGTTTCACCCCGGAACTAGGGGGTACTCCTAGAGACTTCAGGTATGGGATTAGGGTTCCGCCCTGGAACTAGGGGTACCTCCAGGAAATTCCAGGGCAGAATTAGGGTTCCCCCAAGAAACTAGAGGTGCCCTCATGGACTTCCAGGGTGGAATTAGGGTTTCACCCCGGAACTAGGGGTACTCCTAGAGACTTCAGGTATGGGATTAGGGTTCCGCCCTGGAGCTAGGGGTACCTCCAGGAAATTCCAGGGCAGAATTAGGGTTCCCCCAAGAAACTAGAGGTGCCCTCATTGGACTTCCAGGGTGGAATTAGGGTTTCACCCCGGAACTAGGGGTACTCCTAGAGACTTCAGGTATGGGATTAGGGTTCCGCCCTGGAACTAGGGGTACCTCCAGGAAATTCCAGGGCAGAATTAGGGTTCCCCCAAGAAACTAGAGGTGCCCTCATGGACTTCCAGGGTGGAATTAGGGTTTCACCCCGGAACTAGGGGTACTCCTAGAGACTTCAGGTATGGGATTAGGGTTCCGCCCTGGAACTAGGGGTACCTCCAGGAAATTCCTGGGCAGAATTAGGGTTCCCCCAAGAAACTAGAGGTGCCCTCATGGACTTCCAGGGTGGAATTAGGGTTTCACCCCGGAACTAGGGGTACTCCTAGAGACTTCAGGTATGGGATTAGGGTTCCGCCCTGGAGCTAGGGGTACCTCCAGGAAATTCCAGGGCAGAATTAGGGTTCCCCCAAGAAACTAGAGGTGCCCTCATGGACTTCCAGGGTGGAATTAGGGTTTCACCCCGGAACTAGGGGTACTCCTAGAGACTTCAGGTATGGGATTAGGGTTCCGCCCTGGAGCTAGGGGTACCTCCAGGAAATTCCAGGGCAGAATCAGGGTTCCCCCAAGAAACTAGAGGTGCCCTCATGGACTTCCAGGGTGGAATTAGGGTTTCACCCCGGAACTAGGGGTACTCCTAGAGACTTCAGGTATGGGATTAGGGTTCCGCCCTGGAACTAGGGGTACCTCCAGGAAATTCCAGGGCAGAATTAGGGTTCCCCCAAGAAACTAGAGGTGCCCTCATGGACTTCCAGGGTGGAATTAGGGTTTCACCCCGGAACTAGGGGTACTCCTAGAGACTTCAGGTATGGGATTAGGGTTCCGCCCTGGAACTAGGGGTACCTCCAGGAAATTCCAGGGCAGAATCAGGGTTCCCCCAAGAAACTAGAGGTGCCCTCATGGACTTCCAGGGTGGAATTAGGGTTTCACCCCGGAACTAGGGGTACTCCTAGAGACTTCAGGTATGGGATTAGGGTTCCGCCCTGGAACTAGGGGTACCTCCAGGAAATTCCAGGGCAGAATTAGGGTTCCCCCAAGAAACTAGAGGTGCCCTCATGGACTTCCAGGGTGGAATTAGGGTTTCACCCCGGAACTAGGGGTACTCCTAGAGACTTCAGGTATGGGATTAGGGTTCCGCCCTGGAGCTAGGGGTACCTCCAGGAAATTCCAGGGCAGAATTAGGGTTCCCCCAAGAAACTAGAGGTGCCCTCATGGACTTCCAGGGTGGAATTAGGGTTTCACCCCGGAACTAGGGGTACTCCTAGAGACTTCAGGTATGGGATTAGGGTTCCGCCCTGGAGCTAGGGGTACCTCCAGGAAATTCCAGGGCAGAATCAGGGTTCCCCCAAGAAACTAGAGGTGCCCTCATGGACTTCCAGGGTGGAATTAGGGTTTCACCCCGGAACTAGGGGTACTCCTAGAGACTTCAGGTATGGGATTAGGGTTCCGCCCTGGAGCTAGGGGTACCTCCAGGAAATTCCAGGGCAGAATTAGGGTTCCCCCAAGAAACTAGAGGTGCCCTCATGGACTTCCAGGGTGGAATTAGGGTTTCACCCCGGAACTAGGGGTACTCCTAGAGACTTCAGGTATGGGATTAGGGTTCCGCCCTGGAACTAGGGGTACCTCCAGGAAATTCCAGGGCAGAATTAGGGTTCCCCCAAGAAACTAGAGGTGCCCTCATGGACTTCCAGGGTGGAATTAGGGTTTCACCCCGGAACTAGGGGTACTCCTAGAGACTTCAGGTATGGGATTAGGGTTCCGCCCTGGAACTAGGGGTACCTCCAGGAAATTCCAGGGCAGAATTAGGGTTCCCCCAAGAAACTAGAGGTGCCCTCATGGACTTCCAGGGTGGAATTAGGGTTTCACCCCGGAACTAGGGGTACTCCTAGAGACTTCAGGTATGGGATTAGGGTTCCGCCCTGGAACTAGGGGTACCTCCAGGAAATTCCAGGGCAGAATTAGGGTTCCCCCAAGAAACTAGAGGTGCCCTCATGGACTTCCAGGGTGGAATTAGGGTTTCACCCCGGAACTAGGGGTACTCCTAGAGACTTCAGGTATGGGATTAGGGTTCCGCCCTGGAACTAGGGGTACCTCCAGGAAATTCCAGGGCAGAATTAGGGTTCCCCCAAGAAACTAGAGGTGCCCTCATGGACTTCCAGGGTGGAATTAGGGTTTCACCCCGGAACTAGGGGTACTCCTAGAGACTTCAGGTATGGGATTAGGGTTCCGCCCTGGAACTAGGGGTACCTCCAGGAAATTCCAGGGCAGAATTAGGGTTCCCCCAAGAAACTAGAGGTGCCCTCATGGACTTCCAGGGTGGAATTAGGGTTTCACCCCGGAACTAGGGGTACTCCTAGAGACTTCAGGTATGGGATTAGGGTTCCGCCCTGGAACTAGGGGTACCTCCAGGAAATTCCAGGGCAGAATTAGGGTTCCCCCAAGAAACTAGAGGTGCCCTCATGGACTTCCAGGGTGGAATTAGGGTTTCACCCCGGAACTAGGGGTACTCCTAGAGACTTCAGGTATGGGATTAGGGTTCCGCCCTGGAACTAGGGGTACCTCCAGGAAATTCCAGGGCAGAATTAGGGTTCCCCCAAGAAACTAGAGGTGCCCTCATGGACTTCCAGGGTGGAATTAGGGTTTCACCCCGGAACTAGGGGTACTCCTAGAGACTTCAGGTATGGGATTAGGGTTCCGCCCTGGAACTAGGGGTACCTCCAGGAAATTCCAGGGCAGAATTAGGGTTCCCCCAAGAAACTAGAGGTGCCCTCATGGACTTCCAGGGTGGAATTAGGGTTTCACCCCGGAACTAGGGGTACTCCTAGAGACTTCAGGTATGGGATTAGGGTTCCGCCCTGGAGCTAGGGGTACCTCCAGGAAATTCCAGGGCAGAATCAGGGTTCCCCCAAGAAACTAGAGGTGCCCTCATGGACTTCCAGGGTGGAATTAGGGTTTCACCCCGGAACTAGGGGTACTCCTAGAGACTTCAGGTATGGGATTAGGGTTCCGCCCTGGAACTAGGGGTACCTCCAGGAAATTCCAGGGCAGAATCAGGGTTCCCCCAAGAAACTAGAGGTGCCCTCATGGACTTCCAGGGTGGAATTAGGGTTTCACCCCGGAACTAGGGGTACTCCTAGAGACTTCAGGTATGGGATTAGGGTTCCGCCCTGGAGCTAGGGGTACCTCCAGGAAATTCCAGGGCAGAATTAGGGTTCCCCCAAGAAACTAGAGGTGCCCTCATGGACTTCCAGGGTGGAATTAGGGTTTCACCCCGGAACTAGGGGTACTCCTAGAGACTTCAGGTATGGGATTAGGGTTCCGCCCTGGAGCTAGGGGTACCTCCAGGAAATTCCAGGGCAGAATTAGGGTTCCCCCAAGAAACTAGAGGTGCCCTCATGGACTTCCAGGGTGGAATTAGGGTTTCACCCCGGAACTAGGGGTACTCCTAGAGACTTCAGGTATGGGATTAGGGTTCCGCCCTGGAGCTAGGGGTACCTCCAGGAAATTCCAGGGCAGAATTAGGGTTCCCCCAAGAAACTAGAGGTGCCCTCATGGACTTCCAGGGTGGAATTAGGGTTTCACCCCGGAACTAGGGGTACTCCTAGAGACTTCAGGTATGGGATTAGGGTTCCGCCCTGGAACTAGGGGTACCTCCAGGAAATTCCAGGGCAGAATTAGGGTTCCCCCAAGAAACTAGAGGTGCCCTCATGGACTTCCAGGGTGGAATTAGGGTTTCACCCCGGAACTAGGGGTACTCCTAGAGACTTCAGGTATGGGATTAGGGTTCCGCCCTGGAGCTAGGGGTACCTCCAGGAAATTCCAGGGCAGAATTAGGGTTCCCCCAAGAAACTAGAGGTGCCCTCATGGACTTCCAGGGTGGAATTAGGGTTTCACCCCGGAACTAGGGGTACTCCTAGAGACTTCAGGTATGGGATTAGGGTTCCGCCCTGGAGCTAGGGGTACCTCCAGGAAATTCCAGGGCAGAATCAGGGTTCCCCCAAGAAACTAGAGGTGCCCTCATGGACTTCCAGGGTGGAATTAGGGTTTCACCCCGGAACTAGGGGTACTCCTAGAGACTTCAGGTATGGGATTAGGGTTCCGCCCTGGAGCTAGGGGTACCTCCAGGAAATTCCAGGGCAGAATTAGGGTTCCCCCAAGAAACTAGAGGTGCCCTCATGGACTTCCAGGGTGGAATTAGGGTTTCACCCCGGAACTAGGGGTACTCCTAGAGACTTCAGGTATGGGATTAGGGTTCCGCCCTGGAGCTAGGGGTACCTCCAGGAAATTCCAGGGCAGAATTAGGGTTCCCCCAAGAAACTAGAGGTGCCCTCATGGACTTCCAGGGTGGAATTAGGGTTTCACCCCGGAACTAGGGGTACTCCTAGAGACTTCAGGTATGGGATTAGGGTTCCGCCCTGGAACTAGGGGTACCTCCAGGAAATTCCAGGGCAGAATTAGGGTTCCCCCAAGAAACTAGAGGTGCCCTCATGGACTTCCAGGGTGGAATTAGGGTTCATCCCTCGAACCAGGGGTACCCCCAGGGATCTCCAGGGTGCAATTAGGGTTCCACACTGAAACCAGGGCTACCCCTAGGGACTTTCGGTATGGAATTAGAGTTCCACCCTGCAACTTTGGGTGTCCCCAGTGAATCTTGGTATGGAATTAGGGTTCAGTTCTGCCACATAGGGTTCCCCTAGGGACTTCTGGCGTGGCATTAGGGTTCCACCTTAGAACTAAGAGTACCCCGAGGGATGTTTGCTCTGGAATTAGGGGGTTTATTTTTTCCTTGAACTAGGGGTACTCGCAGGGACTTCCAGGCTACAATTAGGGCTCCCCACCAAAACCAGGGGTACTCCCAAGGACTTTTGGGGTGGAACCAGGGTCTCTGTTTGCAACCATCTCTCGTTTGCAACATCTCATTTTTTGTCTCCTTGTCCCACATTTCTTCTCTTTGTCCCTCTGTCTTTCCTCCTGCTTTCCTCTTCTCTCTTTTTCCTTTGGTCCTGCTGCCTTTGGCCTGCTGTGAGGCTGGGTTGATGGTTCCCCAATCCTGACTGGCTCCAGCCAGTTGGGGTTGGGGCAGCCCCAGGTGGGACTCGTGAGCTGATGATGGGGCTGAGCCAAGAGTTGAGAAAGGCAGCCCCAGGTGGGACTTGTGAGGTTGAGGGTTGGGCCAGCCCCAGGTGGGACTCGTGAGCTGATGATGGGGCTGAGCCAAGAGTTGACAAAGGCAGCCCCAGGTGGGACTTGTGAGGCTGAGGTGTTCCTGGGGCTGCCTGAACAGGTCTTTCCCTGCTGAGCAGGGGAAGGAAGGGGCTTCCACAGGCAGCTGTCTCCAGCCAGGAATAGCCGCTCTCAGCAGTGAGGAAGGATCCATCCCTGAAAGAGCCCACCACCAGCACATGATGCCAGGAGGAAGAGGCAGAGAGAGAAGCTTTGGAGCAGCACAGGTCTTCTGCTGGCTTCAGGAGCTGTGGTGAGTCCTTTAGTCCTTGGCCACTTGGATTTCTCTCTTTCTTCTTCACAGACAATTCCTTCCTCAGGCTTTCTCTGTGCCCCAGCGCTCTCTTCCCTTCCCCTCTGCCATGTCAGATGCCTCTATTTGGTGCCCTGAGGACACTTGTACATTGCTGGGACATCTTCTTGAGTTTCACAGTGTCCCAGAGCCACTTTCTGCCTTTCAACCTTGTCCAGATGGGGTGTGGTGCCGCCAGATGCTGTGGAAGGTTACACAAAGGTATTGGGACCTTGTCCGAAGCCATAGCATGTTGCACAAAGCTGTGGAGGGTTGTTGCCAGATGCTCTGGGGTGTTGTCAGAGTCCAAGGAACTTTGTATGGGACAATGTCAGGTGCTTGGGGTTCCACCTTGAAACTAGGAGTACCCAAAGGGACTTCCCATGTGGAATTCAGCTTCCGCCCTGCAACCAGGGGTACCCCCAGGGACTTCCAGGGTACAATTAGGGTTTCTCTCCGAAACCAGGGGTACCCCCAAGGATATTTGGTGTGGAATTAGGATTCCTCCTTGCAACGAGGGGTACTCCTAGAGACTTCAGGTATGGGATGAGGGTTCCGCCCTGGAGCTAGGGGTACCTCCAGGAAATTCCAGGGCAGAATTAGGGTTCCCCCAAGAAACTAGAGGTGCCCTCATGGACTTCCAGGGTGGAATTAGGGTTTCACCCCGGAACTAGGGGTACTCCTAGAGACTTCAGGTATGGGATTAGGGTTCCGCCCTGGAGCTAGGGGTACCTCCAGGAAATTCCAGGGCAGAATTAGGGTTCCCCCAAGAAACTAGAGGTGCCCTCATGGACTTCCAGGGTGGAATTAGGGTTTCACCCCGGAACTAGGGGTACTCCTAGAGACTTCAGGTATGGGATTAGGGTTCCGCCCTGGAGCTAGGGGTACCTCCAGGAAATTCCAGGGCAGAATTAGGGTTCCCCCAAGAAACTAGAGGTGCCCTCATGGACTTCCAGGGTGGAATTAGGGTTTCACCCCGGAACTAGGGGTACTCCTAGAGACTTCAGGTATGGGATTAGGGTTCCGCCCTGGAACTAGGGGTACCTCCAGGAAATTCCAGGGCAGAATTAGGGTTCCCCCAAGAAACTAGAGGTGCCCTCATGGACTTCCAGGGTGGAATTAGGGTTTCACCCCGGAACTAGGGGTACTCCTAGAGACTTCAGGTATGGGATTAGGGTTCCGCCCTGGAGCTAGGGGTACCTCCAGGAAATTCCAGGGCAGAATTAGGGTTCCCCCAAGAAACTAGAGGTGCCCTCATGGACTTCCAGGGTGGAATTAGGGTTTCACCCCGGAACTAGGGGTACTCCTAGAGACTTCAGGTATGGGATTAGGGTTCCGCCCTGGAGCTAGGGGTACCTCCAGGAAATTCCAGGGCAGAATTAGGGTTCCCCCAAGAAACTAGAGGTGCCCTCATGGACTTCCAGGGTGGAATTAGGGTTTCACCCCGGAACTAGGGGTACTCCTAGAGACTTCAGGTATGGGATTAGGGTTCCGCCCTGGAGCTAGGGGTACCTCCAGGAAATTCCAGGGCAGAATTAGGGTTCCCCCAAGAAACTAGAGGTGCCCTCATGGACTTCCAGGGTGGAATTAGGGTTTCACCCCGGAACTAGGGGTACTCCTAGAGACTTCAGGTATGGGATTAGGGTTCCGCCCTGGAACTAGGGGTACCTCCAGGAAATTCCAGGGCAGAATTAGGGTTCCCCCAAGAAACTAGAGGTGCCCTCATGGACTTCCAGGGTGGAATTAGGGTTTCACCCCGGAACTAGGGGTACTCCTAGAGACTTCAGGTATGGGATTAGGGTTCCGCCCTGGAGCTAGGGGTACCTCCAGGAAATTCCAGGGCAGAATTAGGGTTCCCCCAAGAAACTAGAGGTGCCCTCATGGACTTCCAGGGTGGAATTAGGGTTTCACCCCGGAACTAGGGGTACTCCTAGAGACTTCAGGTATGGGATTAGGGTTCCGCCCTGGAGCTAGGGGTACCTCCAGGAAATTCCAGGGCAGAATTAGGGTTCCCCCAAGAAACTAGAGGTGCCCTCATGGACTTCCAGGGTGGAATTAGGGTTTCACCCCGGAACTAGGGGTACTCCTAGAGACTTCAGGTATGGGATTAGGGTTCCGCCCTGGAGCTAGGGGTACCTCCAGGAAATTCCAGGGCAGAATTAGGGTTCCCCCAAGAAACTAGAGGTGCCCTCATGGACTTCCAGGGTGGAATTAGGGTTTCACCCCGGAACTAGGGGTACTCCTAGAGACTTCAGGTATGGGATTAGGGTTCCGCCCTGGAACTAGGGGTACCTCCAGGAAATTCCAGGGCAGAATTAGGGTTCCCCCAAGAAACTAGAGGTGCCCTCATGGACTTCCAGGGTGGAATTAGGGTTTCACCCCGGAACTAGGGGTACTCCTAGAGACTTCAGGTATGGGATTAGGGTTCCGCCCTGGAGCTAGGGGTACCTCCAGGAAATTCCAGGGCAGAATTAGGGTTCCCCCAAGAAACTAGAGGTGCCCTCATGGACTTCCAGGGTGGAATTAGGGTTTCACCCCGGAACTAGGGGTACTCCTAGAGACTTCAGGTATGGGATTAGGGTTCCGCCCTGGAACTAGGGGTACCTCCAGGAAATTCCAGGGCAGAATTAGGGTTTCCCCCAAGAAACTAGAGGTGCCCTCATGGACTTCCAGGGTGGAATTAGGGTTTCACCCCGGAACTAGGGGTACTCCTAGAGACTTCAGGTATGGGATTAGGGTTCCGCCCTGGAGCTAGGGGTACCTCCAGGAAATTCCAGGGCAGAATTAGGGTTCCCCCAAGAAACTAGAGGTGCCCTCATGGACTTCCAGGGTGGAATTAGGGTTTCACCCCGGAACTAGGGGTACTCCTAGAGACTTCAGGTATGGGATTAGGGTTCCGCCCTGGAACTAGGGGTACCTCCAGGAAATTCCAGGGCAGAATTAGGGTTCCCCCAAGAAACTAGAGGTGCCCTCATGGACTTCCAGGGTGGAATTAGGGTTTCACCCCGGAACTAGGGGTACTCCTAGAGACTTCAGGTATGGGATTAGGGTTCCGCCCTGGAACTAGGGGTACCTCCAGGAAATTCCAGGGCAGAATTAGGGTTCCCCCAAGAAACTAGAGGTGCCCTCATGGACTTCCAGGGTGGAATTAGGGTTTCACCCCGGAACTAGGGGTACTCCTAGAGACTTCAGGTATGGGATTAGGGTTCCGCCCTGGAACTAGGGGTACCTCCAGGAAATTCCAGGGCAGAATTAGGGTTCCCCCAAGAAACTAGAGGTGCCCTCATGGACTTCCAGGGTGGAATTAGGGTTTCACCCCGGAACTAGGGGTACTCCTAGAGACTTCAGGTATGGGATTAGGGTTCCGCCCTGAAGCTAGGGGTACCTCCAGGAAATTCCAGGGCAGAATTAGGGTTCCCCCAAGAAACTAGAGGTGCCCTCATGGACTTCCAGGGTGGAATTAGGGTTTCACCCCGGAACTAGGGGTACTCCTAGAGACTTCAGGTATGGGATTAGGGTTCCGCCCTGGAACTAGGGGTACCTCCAGGAAATTCCAGGGCAGAATTAGGGTTCCCCCAGAAACTAGAGGTGCCCTCATGGACTTCCAGGGTGGAATTAGGGTTTCACCCCGGAACTAGGGGTACTCCTAGAGACTTCAGGTATGGGATTAGGGTTCCGCCCTGGAACTAGGGGTACCTCCAGGAAATTCCAGGGCAGAATTAGGGTTCCCCCAAGAAACTAGAGGTGCCCTCATGGACTTCCAGGGTGGAATTAGGGTTTCACCCCGGAACTAGGGGTACTCCTAGAGACTTCAGGTATGGGATTAGGGTTCCCCCTGGAGCTAGGGGTACCTCCAGGAAATTCCAGGGCAGAATTAGGGTTCCCCCAAGAAACTAGAGGTGCCCTCATGGACTTCCAGGGTGGAATTAGGGTTTCACCCCGGAACTAGGGGTACTCCTAGAGACTTCAGGTATGGGATTAGGGTTCCGCCCTGGAACTAGGGGTACCTCCAGGAAATTCCAGGGCAGAATCAGGGTTCCCCCAAGAAACTAGAGGTGCCCTCATGGACTTCCAGGGTGGAATTAGGGTTTCACCCCGGAACTAGGGGTACTCCTAGAGACTTCAGGTATGGGATTAGGGTTCCGCCCTGGAACTAGGGGTACCTCCAGGAAATTCCAGGGCAGAATTAGGGTTCCCCCAAGAAACTAGAGGTGCCCTCATGGACTTCCAGGGTGGAATTAGGGTTTCACCCCGGAACTAGGGGTACTCCTAGAGACTTCAGGTATGGGATGAGGGTTCCGCCCTGGAACTAGGGGTACCTCCAGGAAATTCCAGGGCAGAATTAGGGTTCCCCCAAGAAACTAGAGGTGCCCTCATGGACTTCCAGGGTGGAATTAGGGTTTCACCCCGGAACTAGGGGTACTCCTAGAGACTTCAGGTATGGGATTAGGGTTCCGCCCTGGAAGTAGGGGTACCTCCAGGAAATTCCAGGGCAGAATTAGGGTTCCCCCAAGAAACTAGAGGTGCCCTCCTGGACTTCCAGGGTGGAATTAGGGTTCATCCCTCGAACCAGGGGTACCCCCAGGGATCTGCAGGGTGCAATTAGGCTTCCACACTGAAACCAGGGCTACCCCTAGGGACTTTCGGTATGGAATTAGAGTTCCACCCTGCAACTTTGGGTGTCCCCAGTGAATCTTGGT
>CAJRAV010000026.1:0-57055 GCA_907165065.1 Caprimulgus europaeus
AAAAAAAGCAAAAGAAAACCCCCAAAAAGCAAAAGAAAACCCCAAAAAGCAAAAGAAAACCCCAAAAAACAAAAAAAGAAAACAAACAAAAAACAAAAAGCAAAAAAAAAAACCCAAAAAAAAAACCCAAAAAAAGAAAAAACCCGCCCAAAAAGAAAAAAAACAAAAAGTAAAAAAAAAAACACAAAAAAGCAGCAAAACCCAAAAAGCAAAAAAAAACAAAAAAAAAAAAAAAGAAAGAAAAAAAAAAAAAAAAAACCCACAAAAAAGAAAAAAAAACCAAAAAGAAAAAAAAAAACACAAAAAAGCAAAAAAAAAAAAAAAAAAAAAAAAAAAAACAAAAAAAACCCAAAAAGAAATAAAAACCAAAAAAGCAAAAAAAAACCCAAAAAGAAATAAAAACAAAAAAGAAAAAAAACCCCAAAAAGAAATAAAAACCAAAAAAGCAAAAAAAACCCAAAAAGAAATAAAAACCAAAAAAGCAAAAAAACCCCAAAAAAGAAAAAAAAAAACAAAAAAGCAAAAAAAAAACCCAAAAAGGCAAAAAAAAAACCCAAAAAAGAAAAAAAAAAACCCAAAAAGCAAAAAAAAAACCCTAAAAAGTAAAAAAAAAGCAGAAAAAACCAAATAAGAAAAAAAAAACTCAAAAAGCAAAAAAAACCACCCCAAAAAAGCAAAATAAAACCCCAAAACAAACAAAAAACCCCACGGAAATCTGGTTCTGGAATTCACCATTTTTCCCTCTGGAATTCACCCTCATCATCATCATCATCATCCTCCTCCTCCTTCTCCTCCTCCTCCATCTCCTCCTTCTCTTCCACCTTCTCCTCCTCCTCCATCTCCTTCTCCTCCTCCTCCTTCTCCTCCTCCATCTCCTTCTCCTCCTCCATCTCCTCCTCCTCCTCCTTCCCTCCTCCTCCTCCTCCTCCTCCTCCTCCTCCTCCTCCTCCTCCTCCTCCTCCTCCTCCACCTTCTCCTCCTCCTCCTTCTCCTCCTCCTCCTCCTTCTCCTCCTCCTCCATCTCCTCCTCCTCCTCCTCCTCCTCCTCCTTCTCCTCCTCCTCCATCTCCTCCTCCTCCTCCTCCTCCTCCTCCTCCTCCTCCTCCTCCTCCTCCTCCTCCTCCTCCTCCTCCTTCTCCTCCTCCTCCTCCTCCTCCTCCTCCTCCTCCTCCTCCTCCTCCTCCTCCTCCTCCTCCTCCTTCTCCTCCTCCTCCTTCTCCTCCTCCTCCTCCTCCTCCTCCTCCTCCTCCTCCTCCTCCTCCTTCTCCTCCTCCTCCTCCTCCTCCTCCTTCTCCTCCTCCTCCTCCTCCTCCTCCTCCTCCTCCTCCTCCTCCTCCTCCTCCTCCTCCTCCTCCTCCTCCTCCTCCTCCTCCTCCTCCTCCTCCTCCTCCTCCTCCTCCTCTCCTCCTCCTCCTCCTCCTCCTCATCCTCCTCCTCCTCCTCCTTCTCCTCCTCCTCATCATCATCATCACCACCCACTAGTCAAGGTGGGCAGCAGGTCACAGGTGACCGTGTCACAGTGGGCAGCAGCATCATCAGCAGTGGGTGTGCCACCACAGTGCCACCACAGTGTCACCACGGTGCCACCACAGTGCCACCACAGTGCCACCACAGTGTCACCACAGTGTCACACGCCCACGCAGGGGTATAACAGGGTCCTGCACCCTGGAGGAGCAGCCATAAGGAGATGAGCTCCAAAGGGATGAGCTCCAAGGAGATGAGCCCCAAGGAGATGAGCCCCAAGGAGATGAGCTCCAAGGAGATGAGCTCCAAGGAGATGAGCCCCAAGGAGATGAGCTCCAAGTTGATGAGCTCCAAAGGGATGAGCTCCAAGGAGATGAGCTCCAAGTTGATGAGCTCCAAGTTGATGAGCTCCAAGGAGATGAGCCCCAAGGAGATGAGCTCCAAGGAGATGAGCTCCAAGGAGATGAGCCCCAAGGAGATGAGCCCCAAGGAGATGAGCTCCAAGGAGATGAGCTCCAAGTTGATGAGCTCCAAGGAGATGAGCCCCAAAGGGATGAGCTCCAAGGAGATGATGAGCTCCAAGGAGATGAGCCCCAAAGGGATGAGCCCCAAAGGGATGAGCTCCAAAGGGATGAGCTCCAAGGAGATGAGCTCCAAGGAGATGAGCTCCAAAGGGATGAGCTCCAAAGGGATGAGCTCCAAAGGGATGAGCTCCAAAGAGATGAGCTCCAAGGAGATGAGCTCCAAGGAGATGAGCTCCAAAGAGATGAGCTCCAAGGAGATGAGCTCCAAAGGGATGAGCCCCAAAGGGATGAGCTCCAAGGAGATGAGCTCCAAAGGGATGAGCTCCAAAGGGATGAGCTCCAAAGAGATGAGCTCCAAGGAGATGAGCCCCAAGGAGATGAGCTCCAAAGGGATGAGCTCCAAAGAGATGATGAGCTCCAAAGGGATGAGCTCCAAAGGGAAGAGCTCCAAGGAGATGAGCCCCAAAGAGATGAGCTCCAAGGAGATGATGAGCTCCAAGTTGATGAGCTCCAAGGAGATGAGCCCCAAAGGGATGAGCTCCAAGGAGAGGAGCTCCAAGTTGATGAGCTCCAACATGGTTCTGGTCACTAAGGAGCAACCTGGAAGCATGAAGAGGAACAAGATCAACTTCTGGGATGGGTTGGAGCACACCTTCATGATGCCCAGCATCACCACCACAGGTACAGCCACCCACAAACCACCACCATGGGTGGGTGAGACTCAACCCTGAAGCCACCTCAAGGTTGTCCCCATCTGGAGTTGGGGGACATCAAAGATGTTTTGCATCTACCAAGGCACCTGAGCTCAGGAGGTGGTGGAGGGTTGGGTGTTGGTAGATCATGACTTGGTCTTCTTTTGCTTTCCAAGAGCGAGTGGCTGTCTGGGATGAGGTGGCCAACTACATCCAAGAGCAGCTCCTGTTGTGCAAGGTGAGGTGACACCAACATCTTCATCCACCCAGAGGAGTCTCCATGGTCCTGGGACTTCATCTTCTCCTCAGAAAGCAAGAAACTCACCCCCAAAAAGTCCTCAGTGATGGCCAAAACCAGAGCTCGTGCCACGTGGTGTCCCCTGGTGGTGGGTGGTGTTGGACCACAGGGTTGACCTCAGTCCCTGGAGACCCTTGGATGTCCTCAGGTTGCTTCTACCCCAGCTCCAGCACTGGGTTTTCAGAGGGAGAAAGGGAGGAGAAGGAGGAGAAGGAGAAGAAGGAGGAGAAGGAGGAGAAGGGGAGAAGGAGAAGGAGGAGAAGAGGAGAAGGAGGAGAAGGAGGAGGAGGAGGAGAAGGAGGAGAAGGAGGAGAAGGAGGAGAAGGGGAGAAGGAGAAGGAGGAGAAGAGGAGAAGGAGGAGAAGGAGGAGGAGGAGGAGAAGGAGGAGAAGGAGGAGAAGGAGGAGAAGGAGGAGGAGGAGGAGGAGGAGGAGGAGGAGGAGGAGGAGGAGAAGGAGGAGAAAAAGGAGGAGGAGAAGAAGGGGAGAAGAAGAAGAATGTCCTCCTTAAAGCTCTGCCCACTGCCCTGTGGCTCCAAACAGGAGCAAGGCAGGATCTAGAAGCACCATCCCTAGATGGGACCATCCCTAGATGGGACCATCCCTGGGTGGAACCATCCCTAGATGGAACCATCCCTAGATGGGACCATCCCTAGATGGAACCATCCCTAGATGGGACCATCCCTAGATGGGACCATCCCTGGATGGAACCATCCCTGGATGGAACCATCCCTAGATGGGACCATCCCTAGATGGGACCATCCCTAGGTGGAACCATCCCTAGATGGGACCATCCCTAGATGGGACCATCCCTGGATGGAACCATCCCTGGATGGAACCATCCCTAGATGGGACCATCCCTGGATGGAACCATCCCTAGATGGGACCATCCCTGGATGGGACCATCCCTAGGTGGGACCATCCCTAGATGGGACCATCCCTAGATGGAACCATCCCTAGGTGGAACCATCCCTGGATGGAACCATCCCTAGGTGGAACCATCCCTAGATGGAACCATCCCTGGGTGGAACCATCCCTGGGTGGAACC
Organism: Caprimulgus europaeus; assembly: GCA_907165065.1. The sequence goes on from CAJRAV010000026.1 coordinate 4,026, forward strand.
ATCCCTAGATGGGACCATCCCTGGATGGAACCACCCCTAGATGGAACCATCCCTAGGTGGGACCATCCCTAGGTGGAACCATCCCTAGATGGAACCATCCCTAGATGGAACCATCCCTAGGTGGAACCATCCCTAGATGGAACCATCCCTAGGTGGGACCATCCCTAGATGGAACCATCCCTAGGTGGAACCATCCCTAGGTGGAACCATCCCTGGATGGAACCATCCCTAGGTGGAACCATCCCTAGGTGGAACCATCCCTGGATGGAACCATCCCTAGATGGGACCATCCCTAGATGGGACCATCCCTAGATGGAACCATCCCTAGGTGGAACCATCCCTAGATGGGACCATCCCTAGATGGGACCATCCCTGGATGGGACCATCCCTAGATGGAACCACCCCTAGATGGGACCATCCCTGGATGGAACCACCCCTAGATGGGACCATCCCTAGGTGGAACCATCCCTAGATGGGACCACCCCACCTCTGACCACTCCTCACCTTTCTGCTCTTCTCCTCCACTTCCAGGGGGTCAGGATTCCTGCTCTGGGTACCTTTGATGTCACCACCAAGCAGATGACAGTTGGAAACGAGGTGGTGACCATCCAAAGACCTGTCTTTCGCTTGGCCAGGAACCTTGCAGTTGTCCACAACTTGATGGATGACAAAGCCTACCTACCTGGTGAGATGTTGGGTTGAACCTTGTTGAGCTCCACCACATCCCTTCCTTGGATCTCAAACGCTTCTCTACTGAGGAGCAGGTCCAAAAATGAGACCTTTCTGGGGTGATGTCATCTACAAGCCTTTGGGAAATGGTTGTGGTAGGACCATGGGGTGGAACATCTCCATTCTTCTTGGTTTGGTTTTTCTTGCAGGCAACAAAGAGTTGGAACCTCTCAAATACATCAAGGTGGCCAAAGTTGTCTTCATGTCTTGGCAGAAGACAGAGAGCTGCATCCAAGGCACCATCTCCCTCTTCTCTCACTGCTTGGAGAAGGGGGAGAACGTTGCCCTGGTCCTGAAGGACCTTGGGGTTCTCCTCATTGAAGGCAAGAGTGTAAAAATGAGGTTTTATGACAACTTCTTGGAGAAGATGGTTGGGAAGAAGAACTTGGAAGAAGCTCTTTTGAAGGTGAGTGGTTTTGGCTTCTTCATAGCTCAGGTGGTCCCAGGTTGGTGGCCCCTTCCCACCTCAGGACGTGGCCAGTCATGGGTGGGGTGAGGTGACACCAACATCTTCTTGGTTGGGGTGAGGTGAGGTGACACCAACATCTTCTTGGCTGGTGTGAGGTGAGGTGACACCAACATCTTCTTGGTTGGGGTGAGGTGAGGTGACACCCACATCTTCTTGGTTGGTGTGAGGTGACACCAACATCTTCTTGGTTGGTGTGAGGTGAGGTGACACCAACATCTTCTTGGTTGGTGTGAGGTGAGGTGACACCAACATCTTCTTGGTTGGTGTGAGGTGAGGTGAGGTGACACCAACATCTTCTTGGTTGGTGTGAGGTGAGGTGAGGTGACACCAACATCTTCTTGGTTGGTGTGAGGTGAGGTGAGGTGACACCAACATCTTCTTGGTTGGTGTGAGGTGAGGTGACACCAACATCTTCTTGGTTGGGGTGAGGTGAGGTGACACCAACATCTTCTTGGTTGGTGTGAGGTGAGGTGACACCAACATCTTCTTGGTTGAGGTGAGGTGAGGTGACACCAACATCTTCTTGGTTGATGTGAGGTGAGGTGACACCAACATCTTCTTGGTTGGTTGAGGTGAGGTGACACCAACATCTTCTTGGTTGAGGTGAGGTGAGGTGACACCAACATCTTCTTGGTTGGTGTGAGGTGAGGTGACACCAACATCTTCTTGGCTGGTGTGGTGTGAGGTGACACCAACATCTTCTTGGTTGATGTGAGGTGAGGTGAGGTGACACCAACATCTTCTTGGGTGGTGTGAGGTGAGGTGACACCAACATCTTCTTGGCTGGTGTGAGGTGAGGTGACACCAACATCTTCTTGGTTGGGGTGAGGTGAGGTGAGGTGACACCAACATCTTCTTGGTTGGGGTGAGGTGAGGTGACACCAACATCTTCTTGGTTGGGGTGAGGTGAGGTGAGGTGACACCAACATCTTCTTGGTTGGTGTGAGGTGAGGTGACACCAACATCTTCTTGGTTGGGGTGAGGTGAGGTGAGGTGACACCAACATCTTCTTGGTTGGTGTGAGGTGAGGTGACACCAACATCTTCTTGGTTGGTGTGAGGTGAGGTGAGGTGACACCAACATCTTCTTGGTTGGGGTGAGGTGAGGTGACACCAACATCTTCTTGGTTGGGGTGAGGTGACACCAACATCTTCTTGGCTGGTGTGAGGTGAGGTGACACCAACATCTTCTTGGGCCAGGTGAGAGCTATGGTCCTACCAACTCTCCCTACCTTGGTCTTCTCCTGAGGACATCATGCCACCTTCATGCTCCTCTCTTACAGGTCCCCCAGCTGCTGGACACGGTGTCCATGGTGACACCTGTGGCTTCATTGACATCTTCTGGCCGTGTCCTCATCTTCCCTGGGTGAGTAGATCTGTAGATGTTGCTTCTGGTTGCTCAGCTGTGGTTTGGTGGTCCTTGTGACCATGGGGACACCAGGTAGGGACATAAAGTCCCCAAGCCCATAGCAAGGGCTGGTGGGTCACCATGGTGTCCTCTCTTTGTCTCTAGCTTTGAACTGGAGTTTGTACCCAAGCCACCACCCAGGGACCTTCTCAAGAACTTGAGGAAAGTCCCTGGTGGGACCAAGAAAAAGGAAGAAGAAGTTTTGCCAGATCTTGAAGAAGACAAAGAAGGTAAAAGCTGCACCACAACCAACCATCTTCTGCCTTTCATTGGGCAAAACCTTCTGGAGATGTTTGTCAAAGGACACTTGACTTGGGCTGAAGGTTCAGGACAACCCAGCAGAGCTTTTTTTATGCTGAGGACTCGTTGAGGTTCCACAAAACTCAACCTCCAAGGTGGGATGTGTCCAAGGGAACAGTGGGAAGATGGCAGTGACCTTTCTCCAGAGGTTCCTTGTCCCATCACCACCACCACCACCACCACCCAACTCCTCCTTCCCCAACCTGGTGTTGATCACTGGGCAAGAGGTGATGTCAGTGTGGCTGTGAGAGGAGCACCTGGGATGTTCTGGGATGACCCATTGGACCTCTTGGTGTCCCCAAGGGGTTGGCAATGTCCCAGTGATGTTCTCCTGATGAGGTTTCTCCTTCCCAGTTCCAGGAGGAGCAACTGGACCACGTTTTCCTGGCTTCTCCAACTTGCTCCACAGAGAAGCTCCACAGCTCCATGGAGAGGAGACCATGGAGGAGTGGAATAAATCCAGAGCCAGGTGAGGTTGGTGGCATCTCCACAGGGGTCAAGGGTTGGTATCTCCACAGGGGTCATCTTCTGACCCAACACCAGCCCCAAACAACAGTGGTGAAGGCAACACCTAAGAGGGGTGGGATGGGTCCTTCCAAGACCTCATTTTTCACAAGGCTGGGTCTTCTCCTTCCCTTTGGGTGAGCTCCAGAGTGACCTCTTGAGCTGTGGACAGAGATGAACATGTGTCATCTCAAGGGGGTTTCCCATCAGCTGAGCTGATGAGGTCCATGGCTCAGAGAAGTGACCTCAAAATCATCACATCCCTCTTGTCCTGTCCTTCTCCAGGAGGTTGGCAGCCATCTTAGCAGCTTCTGGAAAGAAACAATCCATCAGCAGCCAACCTGAAGACAAACTCAAAGGTCAAGCTTCAAAGAAGAACAAAGCAGAAGCATCAAAAGCTCAGAAGCTCAGAGGAGGAAGACAAGGAGAAGTCAAAGTTCCTTCTGGTAGCTCCAAAAGTTCTGAGCTTGTTCTACCTGAAGAATCCAACTACACAGTCTTCATCCCATTACCACCAAGACCTGAAGAAGCAAAGTTACTCAACTCAAGACCTGAGATGTTCTGGTCAGTGTTGAAGGAACCTCAGAAGAATGTCTTAGCAGGACATAGCTCCAAAGCTTCCACTTTTCTACCACCCATTTAGAAGGAGACCACCTCTATGGAACACCACCCACTGTAGACCCCATCCAATGGTCTCCAGTGGTCTCCAGTTGAGTTGTGGAGGTCTTGAGATGGTTGGGAGTAGAACCCCTCTGAGATGATGTGGTCTCCAGCTGAGTTGTGGAGGTCTTGAGGTGGTTGGAGTAGAAGGAGCAGAACCCCCCTGAGATGACGTGGTCTCCAGCTGAGCTGTGGAGGTCTTGAGATGGTTGGGAGTAGAAGGAGCAGAACCCCCCTGAGATGATGTGGTCTCCAGCTGAGCTGTGGAGGTCTTGAGATGGTTGGGAGTAGAACCCCCCTGAGATGATGTGGTCTCCAGCTGAGCTGTGGAGGTCTTGAGGTGGTTGGGAGTAGAACCCCCCTGAGATGACGTGGTCTCCAGCTGAGTTGTGGAGGTCTTGAGGTGGTTGGGAGTAGAAGGAGCAGAACCCCCCTGAGATGATGTGGTCCCCAGCTGAGTTGTGGAGGTCTTGAGATGGTTGGGAGTAGAACCCCCCTGAGATGACATGGTCTCCTCTGAGCTGTGGAGGTCTTGAGGTGGTTGGGAGTAGAACCCCCCTGAGATGATGTGGTCCCCAGCTGAGTTGTGGAGGTCTTGAGGTGGTTGGGAGTAGAACCCCCCTGAGATGATGTGGTCTCCAGCTGAGCTGTGGAGGTCTTGAGGTGGTTGGAGTAGAAGGAGTAGAACCCCCCTGAGATGACGTGGTCTCCAGCTGAGTTGTGGAGGTCTTGAGATGGTTGGGAGTAGAACCCCCCTGAGATGATGTGGTCTCCAGCTGAGCTGTGGAGGTCTTGAGGTGGTTGGGAGTAGAAGGAGCAGAACCCCCCTGAGATGACGTGGTCTCCAGCTGAGTTGTGGAGGTCTTGAGGTGGTTGGGAGTAGAACCCCCCTGAGATGATGTGGTCTCCAGCTGAGCTGTGGAGGTCTTGAGGTGGTTGGGAGTAGAACCCCCCTGAGATGACATGGTCTCCAGCTGAGCTGTGGAGGTCTTGAGGTGGTTGGGAGTAGAAGGAGCAGAACCCCCCTGAGATGACGTGGTCTCCAGCTGAGCTGTGTAGACCTTGAGGTGGTTGGAGTAGAAGGAGCAGAACCCCCCTGAGATGACGTGGTCTTCAGCTGAGCTGTGGAGGTCTTGAGATGGTTGGGAGTAGAACCCCCCTGAGATGATGTGGTCTCCAGCTGAGCTGTGGAGGTCTTGAGATGGTTGGGAGTAGAACCCCCCTGAGATGATGTGGTCTCCAGCTGAGCTGTGGAGGTCTTGAGATGGTTGGGAGTAGAACCCCCCTGAGATGATGTGGTCTCCAGCTGAGCTGTGGAGGTCTTGAGATGGTTGGGAGTAGAACCCCCCTGAGATGACGTGGTCTCCAGCTGAGCTGTGGAGGTCTTGAGGTGGTTGGGAGTAGAAGGAGTAGAACCCCCCTGAGATGATGTGGTCTCCAGCTGAGTTGTGGAGGTCTTGAGGTGGTTGGAGTAGAAGGAGCAGAACCCCCCTGAGATGACATGGTCTCCAGCTGAGCTGTGGAGGTCTTGAGGTGGTTGGAGTAGAAGGAGTAGAACCCCCCTGAGATGATGTGGTCTCCAGCTGAGTTGTGGAGGTCTTGAGGTGGTTGGGAGTAGAAGGAGCAGAACCCCCCTGAGATGATGTGGTCTCCAGCTGAGCTGTGGAGGTCTTGAGGTGGTTGGGAGTAGAAGGAGCAGAACCCCCCTGAGATGACATGTCCATCTTTGGGGTGCTGTTTCCCATTGAGATGGACACTGGGGACTCTTCAAAGAGTCCTTGGTGTTGATTCATGGCATGGCCCAGTTTGCTTCTTGACCTCTTCCATCCTCAAGGAGAAGACCTCATCTCCCAATGGCATCTTCTCTTCTGTAGCCTCAAAAAAAGACACAAGACCACGTTATTTGACCATGTTTGGAAGGTCTGGAAGCCCAAGGTTGGTGTGGACCAGAGAAGAGACAGTTTCTTCTCAGCTCATTGCTCCTTTAGATCTTCAAAGAGATGAGAAAGACTTTTTTGGGGTGGGTTTGACACCCAGACAGCTACCAGGAAGCCTCCAGAGAAGAGAAGAGCTGCTCTCTGCCCTCATTGTTGGTCTGAAGCCATCCAAGAGGTCTCCATGTGGGCAAAGAGTTCTTCAAACCTCCAATGTGGCTTCAGAAAAGTCTTTGGGACATGAGAAGGTTGGGAAAGAAATGAATAAAAACCATCCAGAAGAAGTTCTGGAAGAGTTGAGGTTTGAAATTGGTCAACCATGGTCATGAGGTTCTTACATTGGGCCCATGGTTCATGGTCTAGAAGGTCTAGAAGGTTGATCAAGCTTTGGTGAAGCCATGTTGATTGCACCTAATGACCCTCTGATCCATGAGGTGGCACCAAGGATAACTCATTCCATCACCTTCTCAAGGGGTGGAGGTGATGGTGACTGGTCTGGAGTCACCTAGGTCCTCCTTCTTGCCCCATGATGAGGGGGTTGTGGAGTCTCCATCCCTGGAGATGTTCCAAACCCACCTGGATGCTTCCCTGTGTCACCTGGTGTAGGGAACCTGCTTTGGAAGAGGACTTGGACTAGATGATCTCCTCAGACATCATCCAGCAGCTTCTTGGGACCCATGAAAAGAAGAAAAACCTGAACTTCTGTGGCTCTCCAGGTCCACTTTGGCCACACAACTCCAGGAGGTGTTGAAGAGCTTTCAGGTGGTCTCAAGCTGTACCTACAACCATGACCTGCTGTAGGGGGGTTAATGTCCTTAGAGCTGTCTTCTCACTGCATCTTCTTCTGGTTGGATGACACCTCAACCTCCTTTTGATGGTCCAAACCCTCCTTTTGATGGTCCAAACCCTCCTTTTGATGGTCCAAACCCTCCTTTTGATGGTCCAAACCCCTCTTTTAGGGTCCAAACCATCATTTTTAAGGTCCAAGCCACACCTGGAGCTTCCAAACCCTCCTTTTGATGCTCCAAACCCTCCTTTTGATGGTCCAAACCCTCCTTTTGATGGTCCAAACCCCTCTTTTAGGGTCCAAACCATCATTTTTAAGGTCCAAGCCACACCTGGAGCTTCCAAACCCCCCTTTTGATGGTCCAAACCCCCCTTTTGATGGTCCAAACCCTCCTTTTGATGGTCCAAACCCTCCTTTTGATGGTCCAAACCCCTCTTTTAGGGTCCAAACCATCATTTTTAAGGTCCAAGCCACACCTGGAGCTTCCAAACCCCCCTTTTGATGGTCCAAACCCCCCTTTTGATGGTCCAAACCCTCCTTTTGATGGTCCAAACCCTCCTTTTGATGGTCCAAACCCCTCTTTTAGGGTCCAAACCATCATTTTTAGAGGTCCAAGCCACATCTGGAGCTTCCAAACCCTCCTTTTGATGGTCCAAACCCTCATTTTGATGGTCCAAACCCTCCTTTTGATGGTCCAAACCCTCCTTTTGATGGTCCAAACCCTCCTTTTGATGGTCCAAACCCCTCTTTTAGAGCTCAAAGCTTCATTTTTAGAGGTCCAAGCCACATCTGGAGCTTCCAAACCCTCCTTTTGATGGTCCAAACCCCCCTTTTGATGGTCCAAACCATCATTTTTAAGGTCCAAGCCACATCTGGAGCTTCCAAACCCTCCTTTTGATGGTCCAAACCCTCCTTTTGATGGTCCAAACCCCTCTTTTAGGGTCCAAACCATCATTTTTAAGGTCCAAGCCACATCTGGAGCTTCCAAACCCTCCTTTTGATGGTCCAAACCCTCTTTTTGATGGTCCAAACCCTCATTTTGAGGGTCCAAACCATCATTTTTAAGGTCCAAGCCACACCTGGACCTTCCAACCCCTCCTTTTGATGGTCCAAACCCCTCTTTTATTGCTCAAAGCTTCATTTCTAGGTCCATTTCTTTGCTTCTAGAGTTGAAAGCCTCCTTTTGATGGTCCATCCTCTCATGTTCATGGTTGCCAGGTCCAATGCCCAGCTCCCCTGGCTCCTGAAGCTGCAGACATCCAGGTCCCTGCACACCCCAACAGGAACTTCATCCCAGGATGGTGGAACTTCAGCCCAGGATGGTGGAACTTCATCCCAGGGTGGTGGAACTTCATCCCAGGGTGGTGGAACTTCACCCCAGGATGGTGGAACTTCATCCCAGGATGGTTGAACTTCATCCCAGGATGGTGGAACTTCACCCCAGGATGGTGGAACTTCACCCCAGGATGGTGGAACTTCATCCCAGGATGGTGGAACTTCATCCCAGGATGGTGGAACTTCATCCCAGGGTGGTGGAACTTCACCCCAGGATGGTGGAAATTCTTCCCAGGATGGTGGAACTTCATCCCAGGATGGTGGAACTTCAGCCCAGGATGGTTGAACTTCAGCCCAGGGTGGTGGAACTTCAGCCCAGGGTGGTGGAACTTCATCCCAGGATGGTGGAGCTTCATCCCAGGATGGTGGAGCTTCATCCCAGGATGGTGGAACTTCATCCCAGGATGGTGGAACTTCAGCCCAGGGTGGTGGAACTTCACCCCAGGATGGTGGAACTTCTGCCTTGGCTGCTGGTAGGACCTGGACAATTGTGCTCCTGCTCCTCTATTTATTCCTCTGCTGCTCTTCAGAAGCAGAGAGTGGAACCCTGAAGCTCTCCATGAGGAACCTCCCATCACCCCCCAACCTCTGCCCCGCTGGGGCCACCTCTAGCCCTTGATGGTGGAACAGGGCAATGGGCTTGGGTGGGGGGACAGGACCAGGGGGGTGATTTCAGTTCCTCCTCCAGGAGCTGGAGGGTGCTGGGCTGGTCCCACAGCGAGTTGGACGGTCACAGGGGTGGGGATGGAGATGGTGGGGTTGGGTCTGGCTCTCAGGGGGGGGTGTGGGGGGGCACAAGTCGGGTGTCCGGGGTGGCTTCGGGTGTGGGACCGGGCTCACGGACCTCTGGCCAGTCGCCTGTGGAGAGAAGAGCCTGGTGAGGCTTTCTCAGCCTTGACCACCTTGACCTGCTGCTCTCAACGTGTTGGCAAGGAGAAATGACCCAGCAGACCCAAGGAGGACCCAAAGCTGGGCCAGGAGAACCCTCCTGGGCTCCTTCCTCAGCCCTCCTGGCACCCACCAGCGCTCGGCTCCCCTGCCCATCCCTGAGCAGACAAGGGGACAACCTCAGCTCTCTGCTGGCTGAGGTGCAGGGGACAACCTCAGCTCTCTGCTGGCTGAGGTGTTCTCCAGCCTCTCTCCACCTCAGGTGGCCCAGGAGATCCCTGCTGCTGCCCAGACACAGCCCCTGTGCTGGGGGGTGCTGGGGGTGCTGGTGGGACAGACTTGACCCTCTCTCTTCTCCAGAGCAAGGCTGAGAGCTGGGGAGCTCCATGAGCACGAGCCTGAGGTGCTGGGACACCTTGGCCAAGGGGAACATCTGGGATTGGTGGCATCACCAAGCAGGGTGGTTTCTGCTGGGTGCTTCCCTGCTGTGGGGAGGTGTCACTCGTGCAACTCTCACTTTCTAGAGCAACCTCATTCCTGGCTTTCACTTTCTGATCTCCTTCGACCTCTGTCTGTCCCTGGCTCCTGCTCTGGTCTCAGCAGGGTCACTTTGTCCCAGGACAAGAATGTCCATGACTTGAGAGGCCACTTCCAACACCTTCCAGCAGGAACCTCCACCCAGTCTGACCAGGAACCCACTGGACATCCCACAACACCCAGCTTCCAAATGCTCCACCAGCAAGAACCTCCACCCAGTGTCACCAGGAACCCACTGGACATCCCACAACACCCAGCTTCCAAATGCTCCACCAGCAGGAACCTCCACCCAGTCTGACCAGGAACCCACTGGACATCCCACAACACCCAGCTTCCAAATGCTCCACCAGCAGGAACCTCCACCCAGTCTGACCAGGAACCCACTGGACATCCCACAACACCCAGCTTCCAAATGCTCCACCAGCAGGAATCTCCACCCAGTCTGGCCAGGAACCCACTGGGCATCCCACAACACCCAGCAGGAACCTCCACCCAGTCTGACCAGGAACCCACTGGACATCCCACAACACCTTCCAGCAGGAACCTCCACCCAGTGTGACCAGGAACCCACTGGACATCCCACAACACCCAGCTTCCAAATGCTCCACCAGCAGGAACCTCCACCCAGTCTGGCCAGGAACCCACTGGACATCCCACAACACCCAGCAGGAACCTCCACCCAGTCTGACCAGGAACCCACTGGACATCCCACAACACCCAGCAGGAACCTCCACCCAGTGTGACCAGGAACCCACTGGACATCCCACAACACCCAGCAGGAACCTCCACCCAGTGTGACCAGGAACCCACTGGACATCCCACAACACCCAGCAGGAACCTCCACCCAGTCTGGCCAGGAACCCACTGGGCATCCCACAACACCCAGCTTCCAAATGCTTCACCAGCAGGAACCTCCACCCAGTGTGACCAGGAACCCACTGGGCAACCCACAACACCCAGCAGGAACCTCCACCCAGTCTGACCAGGAACCCACTGGGCATCCCACAACACCCAGCAGGAACCTCCACCCAGTCTGACCAGGAACCCACTGGACATCCCACAACACCCAGCAGGAATCTCCACCAGCAGGAACCTCCACCCAGTGTGACCAGTAACCCACTGGGCATCCCACAACACCCAGCTCCCAAATGCTCCACCAGCAGGAATCTCCACCCAGTCTGGCCAGGAACCCACTGGACATCCCACAACACCCAGCAGGAATCTCCACCCAGTCTGACCAGTAACCCACTGGACATCCCATAATACCCAGCTCCCAAATGCTCCACAGCTCAGAGCAACCATCTCAGACCTCAGTTGGACCCCAAAAACCCCAAAACTCACTCTCTCCTCCTCCTCCACCGGCGGAACAAGCAATAAACCATCATCCCAAACACCATGGAGCCCAGGATGGCCACGGCGCCTTCCAAGCAGTAGTTCCAGAAGTTGGTGTCATCTGTAGCACCAGAGCTTCTTTGGGCATCCACACCTTGGAGAAACAAGTCCTCAGGTGAGTGTGTCCTGGGGATCTCACAGGGATCTCACAGCAGGGTTGACCATGGCTAGGAAATATTCTTCCTCCCTTTGGTGGCATCTCAGAACCTTGGGGCTGCAACGTGTCCTTGGCTTCAGGAGGGACAAAGGGAACCCCCAAAGCCCTCACAGATCAATGGAGCCTCTCTGTCACCTCTAAGCTGTGTCCAAGCCCGTGCCTGATCCCTCACTGGATCCCTTGGGACCTCAGGGCACAGGAGGGGTCACCCCCTGTTGTGTCCCATCTCCAGGGACTCAGGCCAAGCTGGGCCATGATGGGTTGAGGGAGGCACCTGCAGTTCAGGCTCCCATTTCCCACCATCTCAACGTGGCTGAGATCTGGAATCAACTGGGAACGGGGTGCAGGGGGTGGTGAGCATCACCCTGCACCCACAGAGGGTTCCCAGCATCTCTCTGGCACCCTGGTGGCAAGAACCTCCCCAGCCCAGAGGTGACAGCCACCCTCAGAGAGCCCTTCCTGGCTTCTTGGACAACTCTTGCTCTGTGCCAAGGGTTTGGCTGCTGCCAGGGTGGGCAGTGGTGGGCACCAGAGCCTGCAGACACACTCTGCTTTGAGAGGTGACACTGAAGGACCAAGGGACAGCAGTTACCTGGCACTCCTGCCAGCGGGATGGCCTCTATTTTGTCCCCATAGCCTGGCTCCACGCCACTGCCTCCTCGCCACAGTGTCCCCTTCTCCACAGTGCCACCAGAGTCCCCCCCTGAGAAACAAAGTAGGGCATTGGCATCAGCAGGAACCATTGTTCATCAAGGAACACGGGATCTTCAGGAGAACAATGGCTCCAAAGGACATCAACACCACCTAGAAACAAAGCCCTTCTGCTCCAGAGGGATCTCCACCCACCGTGGGCCAGTTCCTCCAGCACTTGCAGCATGGCCATGACATCTTCCCATGATGGCTGGGCAGATGTTTCTCGCTTGGCTTTCTGGTTTCCTCTGCCAAGACCTGAAGAGAAAGCACCAAGGTCCATTTCTCCTTGATTCCACCCTGGAAATGGGTGCTTCAGCCTGGGAACTCACTCAGGACTCAACACTCACCCCTGCGTTGCCTCCTGAGCTCCAGGGCAGGACCAAGCCGACGAGCTGCAAAGTCCCTTTGTGCGCCCACATCTGCAACTAAAGCCCCACCAGAAGCTTCCATCACACCCTGGGACATCCCCCATCATCATCAGGGGACAACAGCAGAGGACAGGGGTGGATGGTGGTGGTGACACAGTGCAGCTCTGCATTCTCACACCCACAACCTCACGTTGGGGCTCGGAGCTGGAGGCTCTCCAAGGAAGGACAAAGCCACGACGTACCCATGGGATCTCCCAGTAGCTCAGACCTTGCACCCAGTTGGGAACCTACATCTCCATCTCCTGCACCCATGTCTGTGAACAAACAGAGCAGAGCAGCTCCCCTGAGACACCCCAAGAGACTTCTTCAGCTCTCCAGAGCACTGGATGCAGCTCGGACACGGGATGACTCCGTGGTGCTCATCTCTCCCTTCCACCCCAGAGCATGGAGCAGTTCCTGTGTGCCTGGACCACGTTGGGCTAAAACCAACCAGGTTTGGAGAGAAAAGGACTCTCTGGAGCTCCCAGAAGCTCTCAACTCAAGCCCACCAAGCCCCCCTGGCTTGGCAGCAAGCGTTGGCCAACAGGGCAGGCTTGGAGAAGCCGGCAAAGACCACTGCAAGGCAAAGAGCCCCCGGGGGACAACGCTGAGCCTGAGCCACCCCCTCTCTGCTCTGCTGCAGGGCTGAGCAGCAGCCAAAACCATGAAGTGAAATTTCCTATGACCAAGGTCTTGACACCTAAAAGCTCCCTCATTGCTGTGCCATACCCATGAGGTGGCCCTGAGGCTCCTGGGCAGGGTCCAGTGTCATCGATGTCGGGTGGCCACCAGCTCCAGGCTGAGCTGTAACCAAGCACCTGCCCATTAGATGTTGTCACCTCCTGTGTCAGGGACCTGCAGGGACTGGAGAGGGCTCAGCTCATGCTGTGGCACCCAGACATGGGGGGGGAGATCTCCACAGATGCCCAGGGGTGTGGGGGACCCTGTTGGCTGGCACCTGGGTGCTCTCCAAAGAGGGTTTCCAGCCCACTTGCCACAGCCCCCCAGGGCTGGACAGACAAACGTCCACCCCCCCCTGGGGGGATTTCTGCCTGGGAGGTCTCTGCTGTGCACAAAAGGCCACTTGAAAGCACTGGAGGCACCACCCCAGCCCTGCTGGCACCCTGAGCTGTGGTGGGTGCCTCTCCCCTCTGCCCAGGGCTGGGTGCCTGCCCTGGCTCCACACCTTACCTAATCCCCGCGCTCGCCACGGAGCAGCCTGGGCATCCTGGGCTGGCAAAGCCACCAGGAGGAGGACAAGGAGGTGGGCAGGGGCCAGCCCCATGGTGCTGCTGAAGCTGCTGCTGATACCGGTGCTGCTGCTTCTTCTACTGCTTCTGGGGAAACTGCTGCTGCTGCAGACGCTGCTTCTGATGCTGCTTCTGCTGCTGCTTCTGATGCTGCTTCTGCTGCTGCTTCTGATGCTGCTTCTGCTGCTGCTTCTGCTGCTGCTTCTGATGCTGCTTCTGCTGCTGCTGCTGCTTCAGACGCTGCTTCTGCTGCTGCTTCTGATGCTGCTGCTGCCGACGCTGCTTCTGCTGCTGCTTCTGATGCTGCTGCTGCTTCGGCTTCTGCTGCTTCTGCTGCTGCTGCTGCTTCTGATGCTGCTTCTGATGCTGCTTCTGATGCTGCTTCAGACGCTGCTTCTGCTGCTGCTTCTGATGCTGCTTCTGCTGCTGCTTCTGATGCTGCTTCTGCTGCTTCTGCTGCTGCTTCTGATGCTGCTTCAGACGCTGCTTCTGATGCTGCTGCTGCTTCAGACGCTGCTTCAGACGCTGCTTCTGATGCTGCTTCTGATGCTGCTTCTGCTGCTGCTTCTGCTGCTGCTTCAGACGCTGCTTCTGCTGCTGCTGCTTCTGCTGCTGCTTCTGCTGCTGCTTCTGCTGCTGCTGCTGCTTCAGACGCTGCTTCTGATGCTGCTTCTGATGCTGCTTCTGATGCTGCAGACGCTGCTTCTGCTGCTGCTGCTGCTTCAGACGCTGCTTCAGACGCTGCTTCTGATGCTGCTGCTGCTTCAGACGCTGCTTCTGATGCTGCTTCTGCTTCTACAGACGCTGCTCTCGCTGCTGCTTCTGCTGCTGCTTCTGATGCTGCTGCAGACGCCGCTGCCGCTCTCACCGCCGCCGCTGCCGACAGTGTGCGGAGCGGAGCCCGCAGCGCAGCGCAGCACCTCGGGGCACAGCACAGCGTGGCTCTGTGACCTCACAGCCTGGCCCGCCCCCCCCACAGCCACAGCCTGGGGTGATGCCACTCCCCAAGCCCCCCCCCCCCCATCACCCACCCCACCCCCCCACATGTCACCTCAGGAGGACGGGGCTCGCGGGACAGTGGGAGTTTAAGGCTAAATTACAGATGTCTTGGTAAAAGGAAAAGTAAAAGCAAGAATTGATGTGTTTTGTCCCAGGAGGGACAGGGGCAATGGGGTGCAGAGTGAAAAAGGACAGTGACAGTGAGAGGGACAGAGGGACAGAGGGGAGCAGGGAGAAGCAGAAGGAGGGAGATGGGAAGAAGAGGACAGGAAGGAAAGGACAGACAGAGACAGAAGTGCCTGAACTGTCACCCCCTCTTGAACCCCTCAATCCCTCCCAGCACCCACCCCACTTCCCTCCATGTCGTTCTTTTTGCTCCCCTGTTTTTCCTCCTCTCTTACTGTGTCCTGTTCCCCGTCCCTCTCTTCTCCAAGTCCCTCTTTGTCACTGTCCCCACCCCTGTCCTTTCCCCGCTGTCCCTCTCTCCTGCTCCCCTCCCCTCTTTTCTTTCCTCCTCTGTCTCTCTGCAGCACATAAATGTCGCTTTCTCCTCTCTCTCTGTCCTGACCTGCATCCCTCTCTTTGCCACCATCTCTCCCCCCGTCTTTTGTCACTCTCTGCCTGTGTCACCTGCTCCTTGTCCGTGTCATTCCCATCTCCCCCCTTCTGCTCCCCTCTGTCCCTCTGTCCCTCTCACTGTCACTGTCCCTTTTCACTCTGCATCCCACTGCCCCTGTCCCTCCTGGGACAAAACACATCAATTCTTGCTTTTACTTTTCCTTTTACCAAGACATCTGTAATTTAGCCTTAAACTCCCACTGTCCCGCGAGCCCCGTCCTCCTGAGGTGACATGTGGGGGGGTGGGGTAGGTGACGGTGGGGGGGAGGGCTTGGGGAGTGGCATCACCCCAGGCTGTGGCTGTGGGGAGGGCGGGCCAGGCTGTGAGGTCACAGAGCCACGCTGTGCTGTGCCCCGAGGTGCTGCTCTGCGCTGCGGGCTCCGCTCCGCACACTGTCGGCCTTGGAGCAGGCAGCGTTCATTGGCAGTTTCAGAGCCCTGCCGGGCTCTCTCGCCAGTGTGACTCCCGGGGAACGAAAACGCTCCTGGCAAGCCAGGCAAAGGTTTCCCTATGGCCTCGTGCAAGGCCTCTCTACCTTTGGCAACCCCCTACGATCCCATACCACTGCCTAAGGTTTCATACAACATCACACAACCACTTGCTAAGCACCTGACTTTGTCCCAGACAAAGTTCCTTGGACTCTGACAACACCCCATAGCATCTGGGAACCCTCCACGTTGCTTGGTGCAACATGCTCTGGCTTCATACAACGTCCCAATAGCTTTGGGACTGGGATGGACTGGGGGGGACTGGGATGTGACTAGTAGGGTGCTGGTGAGGATTAGAAGGGACTGGGATGGGTTGGGACATACTGGGAGGGCTCTGAGGGGACACTGAGTTGTACTGGGACATACTGGGAGTCCTGTGGGGGGGACTTCCCAAACTGGGGAGGGGCACTGGGCAGTACTGGGAGGCTGGCAGGGGGGTGGGTACAGCCATACTGGGGGGAACTGGGATGTACTGGGGAGTATGTGACACACGGTAGGGGGGGCAGGGGAGGGACTGGGCAGTACTGGGAAGGACTGGGGGGGTGGTTACCCGGGAGGCTCCTCTGCGCGTGCGCAGCTCGGCCCCCCCAACAAAATGGCGCCCGGCAAACAATGGCGGCGCCCCGGGCGGCTTCAGGGCAGAAGCACATGCGCAGTGCTGAAGGGGGAACAAAATGGCCGCCGGCCCCTCTCACGTGACCCAGTGTAGATGGCAGCACCCGCGCGCGCCGAGGGGCGGCCAATAGGAGGAGGTGGATGTGGCGGCGCATGCGCACTGCGGAGGGGGGCGGTCCCGATCAACCATAGAGTTCTAGTCCTCCAGGCTCAAGCCTAGAGCGTCCCCTGCTACCATAGAGCTCCGCCTAAGGCCTGCGCAGCCCTGCTCGGTGTCCCGTAGACCACAGAGCCCGGCTCTCCCCGCCCGGAGCGGCTCAGCCACCGGCCAAGGGCACCAGGAGTCCTCCAACCGGTTCCTCCCGCCTTCCTAGAGCGCCCCCTTTGAGTTTCAGGCCTCGCTCCGCCGTTAGACGTCACATCCGGCTGGCGCGGACCGGAAGTGACCGGGCGGGTGGCGGCAGCAGCGCGCGGAGCGGAGCGGCGCCGGGATCGTGTGCGGGTGGGGGGGACCCGGTGTGATGTCAAAGCGGGGGCTCTAGTGTGACCTCACGAGGGGTGATGGGGGGCGGGCGCGGGGGCTGATGGGATATTGGGGGTCTGGAGGTGGGAGGGGGCGCTGGAGGCCTCGTGGATTTGGGGGTCCCGGGTTGGGGGAGGGAGGCGCCGCCGCAAGGTATTGTGGGAAGCCGGGGGTGTCCTTAGGGGCTGGGGGGGGTCCCTGCTGACCCCTTCCGTATCCCCCCGCAGTGACAATGGGGGACAGTGACGACGAGTACGACCGGCGGCGGCGCGACAAGTTCCGGCGGGAACGGAGCGATTACGATCGCTCACGGGAGCGGGACGAGCGGCGCCGCGACGACTGGAGCGACCGGTGAGGGCGGGGGCGGGGGCACATAACGGCACCTCAGGGGGTCCCCAAACGTGTCACACCCCCCCAACGGGGACCCCAACCCTGTGCCCCGCCCCCCCCCCAGGGACTGGGACCGCGGGCGCGAGCGCCGGAGCCGCGGCGAGTACCGGGACTACGACCGGACGCGGCGGGAGCGGTTCTCCCCCCCCCCGGCACGAGCTCAGCCCCCCCCAGAAACGCCTGCGCAGGGACTGGTGAGTGACCCCCCCACTTTGGGTACCCCCAAATCGTTTCCCTACCCCCCTCCCCAAGCCTCTCAGCTCTAAAAATCCCCCCTCAGCCCCTCAAATCCTTCCAAACCTCCCCAAACCCCTTCCCAGCCCCCCCAAAGCCCCCCAAATCCTTCCAAACCCCCCCAAAACCCTTCCCAGCCCCCCCAATCTTTCCAACCCCCCCCCAAATCCCTTCCCAGCCCCCCCGAAATCCCTTCCCAGCCCCCCCAACCCCCCCGAAATCCCTTCCCAGCCCCCCCAACCCCCCCCAAATCCCTTCCCAGCCCCCCCAAACCCCCACAAATCCCTTCCCAGCCCCCCCAAACCCCCACAAATCCTTTCAAACCCCCCCAAACCCCTTCCCAGCCCCCCCAAATCCTTCCAAACCCCCCCAAATTCTTCCCAGCCCCCCCAATTTCTCCAGAAACCCCCCCCCAAATCCCCTCCCCAGCCCCCCCATAACCTCCCCAACCCCCCACTCTCCGCTGCCCCCCAGGGATGAGCACAGCGGGGACCCCTACCACAGCGGCTACGACATGCCCTACAGCGGGGGAGGGGCCGGCCCCACCTACGGCCCCCCCCAACCTTGGGGGCACCCCGAGATGCACGTGATGCAGCACCACATCCTGCCCATCCAGGCCAGGTAAGGACCCTCCCCGCACCCCAAAACCCCCCCCCCCCGCCCCCCCCAAAGACACCTCCTGGGTTTTAGGGGACCCCTTGGCTTGGGCTGCAGCTCCCCATCCCCATAGCACCCCCGAGACACCCCAAAATTGCCCTAAAGCACCCCAGAATGGCCTAAATCTCCCTAAAATGGCTCCAAATCCCACTGAAATGGTGCAAATCACCCCATAATCGCCCCAAACTACCCCCAATGGCTCAATTCACCCTATAATTGCCCCAAACTACCCCAAAATGGCTCAAATCACCCCATAATTGCCCCAGACTACTCTGAAATGGTTCAAATCACCCCATAATTGCCCCAGACTACCCCAAAATGGCTCAAATCACCCCATAATTGCCCCAAGCCACCCCTAAAATGGCCCAAATCACCCCATAATTGCCCCAAACTACCCCAGAATGGCTCAAATCACCCTATAATTGCCCTAAGCCACCCCTAAAATGGCTCAAATCACCCCATAATTGCCCCAAGCCACCCCTAAATGGCCCAAATCACCCTATAATTGCCCCAAACTACCTCCAAATGGCCCAAATCACCCCATAATTGCCCCAAACTACCCCAAAATGGCCCAAATCACCCCATAATTGCCCCAAAATGGCTCAAATCACCCCATAATTGCCCCAGGCTACCCCAAAATGGCTCAAATCACCCCATAATTGCCCCAAACTGCCCCAAAATGGCCCTGAGCTGCCCAACAGCAGTCCAAATTGCCCCCAACAGCCCCACACTGCCCCAAAATGGCCCCAAACTGCCCCATAATGTCCCTGAACTTTTCCATAATTGCCCCAAAATGTTCCTGAGCTGCCCAGTTACAGCCCAAATAGCCCCAAACTGTCCCAAAATGTCCCTGAGCTGCACAGTGACAGCCCAAATGGCCCCAAAATGTCCCTGAGTTCCCCAGTAACAGCCCAAACTGCCCCATAATTGCCCCAAAATGTCCCTGAGCTGCCCAGTGACAGCCCAAACTGCTCCATAATTGCCCCAAAATGTCCCTGAGCTGCCCAGTGACAGCCCAAATGGCCCCAAACTGCCCCAAAATGTCCCTGAGCTGCCCAGTGACAGCCCAAACTGCCCCAAAATGTCCCTGAGCTGCCCAGTGACAGCCCAAACTGCCCCAAAATGTCCCTGAGCTGCACAGTGACAGCCCAAATGGCCCCAAAATGTCCCTGAGTTCCCCAGTAACAGCCCAAACTGCCCCATAATTGCCCCAAAATGTCCCTGAGCTGCCCAGTGACAGCCCAAACTGCTCCATAATTGCCCCAAAATGTCCCTGAGCTGCCCAGTGACAGCCCAAATGGCCCCAAACTGCCCCAAAATGTCCCTGAGCTGCCCAGTGACAGCCCAAACTGCCCCAAAATGTCCCTGAGCTGCCCAGTGACAGCCCAAATGGCCCCAAAATGTCCCAGTTACCACCCGAGCTCCCCCGTGAGATCCCCAGCCCGGGCGGTTCCGTCCCAAAGACCCCGGGACGGTCCCTGTTCAGCTCATACCCACTCTGGCCCCTGTGTCCCCCCCCCATCCCCTGTGTCCCCCCCATCCCCCTGTGTCCCCCCCCATCCCCCTGTGTCCCCCCCTCCATCCCCGTGTGTCCCCCCCCTCCATCCCCGTGTGTCCCCCCCCTCCATCCCCGCGTGTGTCCCCCCCCCTTCCCCGCGTGTGTCCCCCCCTCCATCCCCGCGTGTGTCCCCCCCTCCATCCCCGCGTGTGTCCCCCCCCTCCATCCCCGCGTGTGTCCCCCCCTCCATCCCCGCGTGTGTCCCCCCCTCCATCCCCGCGTGTGTCCCCCCCTCCATCCCCGCGTGTGTCCCCCCCTCCATCCCCCTGTGTGTCCCCCCCCATCCCCCTGTGTCCCCCCCCATCCCCCTGTGTCCCCCCCTCCATCCCCGTGTGTCCCCCCCTCCATCCCCCTGTGTCCGCCCCCCATCCCCCTGTGTCCCCCCATCCCCCTGTGTGTCACCCCCCATCCCCGTGTGTCCCCCCCTCCATCCCCACGTGTCCCCCATCCCCCTGTGTGTGTGTGTGTGTCCCCATCCCCGTGTGTCCCCCCTCCCCATCCCCGTGTGTCCCTCCCCCCCATCCCTCTGTGTCCCCCCCCCATCCCCGTGTGTCCCCCCCCCCATCCCCGCGTGTCCCCCCCATCCCTCTGTGTGTGTGCGTCCCCCCCATCCCCGTGTGTGTGTGTGTGTCCCATCCCTGTGTGTCCCCCCCATCCCCCCATGTCCCCCCCCGTGTCCCCCCCCCAAGCAGACTGGGGAACATCGCGGAGGTGGACCTGGGCATGGCCCCCCCGGTGATGAAGAGCTTCAAGGAGTTCCTGCTGTCGCTGGACGACGCGGTGGACGAGACGGAGGCGGTGAAGCGCTACAACGACTACAAGCTGGAGTTCCGGCGCCAGCAGATGCAGGAGTTCTTCCTGGCACACAAGGATGAGGAGTGGTACGTGCCCGGGGGGGGGCACACCCTCCCCACACCCCCCCTCCTCACATACACCCCCCCCTCCCCACACAGCCCCCCCTCGCTCGCTGGGTCCTTCCCTGGAGCCTCCTCACCGCTCCGGTTTGGTTTGAACTGGGATTTGGGGAGGGGGGGGGGGACACAAAGCCAACCCCCTCCCATCGAGTTTGGGGGTGAAAATGAAGGGAGGGGGGTTAAAAAAAGCAATGAATATGCAAAGGGGGTGGTGGGGGACTCGGGGGGTGCGGGTGGGGGGGGGGATGGTGCACACCCCCCCCTCAATGTTAACCATTCCCTTTTCTCCCCTCCTCCGAAGCGCCGAGGGCTTGGGACAACGTCCGCCGGCCTGGAGAGTCCTTTAACCCCCACCGGGCTCGTTCCTCCCCCCCCCCGTTCCGAACGAGTCCCGGGGGGGTCACGGTCACTTCCCCCCCCCGGGCAGCGCCGCGGGGGGGTCGGGCAGACAGCGAGGGCCCCGCACACCGCGGCGGTAGCGGCAGTGGAGGACGCAGGCAGGGGGCCCCGCGGGGGCTGCGCGCGTTTGTTGTTTTATTTTTCAGCCCCCACAGAACCCCAAAAAGTGAGGGGGGGGAGGGGGAAAAATTCCCCCCCTTTTAAATTTTTTTTTTAAACACTTTTTGGCGTTTTTTTAATATTTTTAAATATTTTTAATAGGTTTTTTTTCTGGAAATATTTTTTTTTCTCTATCCCTTTGCGACGCTCTAAAAAACAACAAAAAACCCCCAAACAAACACAAAACCCCCCCAAATTAAAGTGATTAATAATTAGAATAATTAGCAATCGCCGAAGCGGGGGGCCCGGCTGGACGGCGACGCTCGTGCCAAGCGTATGTATGACCCCCAGCACCCCCTGAACCCCAAAAACACCCACAGCTTCCCTGCCTGATCGCTGCTGCTGCACCCCCACCCCCCCGGGGGTCTGTGCCCCCCCAAACTGGGTCAAGAAGAGGGGCTCCCCCCCCCCCTGAGGGGGGTGGTAATGGGAGGGGAAGGAGGTGTGAGGGTGTTTGGGGGTGTCCTGAGCTGATGGGAGGGGGCACAGGGGGTCCCTGAAGCCTGTTTGGGGGGGGCACAGGGGTCCCTGCACCCCAATTTGGGCAGACAAAGGGTCCCCACACCCCATTTTGGGGGCACAGGGCATCCCTGAACCTGAATTGGGGGGCACAGGGGTCCCTGCACCCCAATTGGAACAGATGGGGGGTCCCCACACCCTGTTTTTGCAGCACAGGGGGTCCCCCCCCGCCCTTGTTGGGGGGCACAGGGGGTCCCTGTACCCCTGACTGGAGGAAATGGGGGAGCTCCCCTACAGTATTTGGGGGTCTCCCCATCCTAGTTAAGGCAAAAAGGGGGTGACACCCCCCCCAAACCTGCCTGGGGAAGATGGGGGGGTCCCTGTAACCCTGATCAGGGAAAATTCGGGGGTGCCCCCACCCCAATTGGGATAGATGGGGGGGGTCTCTGTACCCCACTCAGGGGAAATGGGTGGGGGTCCCCCCACCCTAAATGGACCAGAGGAGGAGGGGGGGTCCCCTCTCTACTGCTGCAGCAGAAGCCTCGCCCCGACTGGGGCAGGACTGTACCCCAACTCCTTGACACCCTCTGCTTGTTTCGTGGGGGAGGGGGTATATATTATTAATATTTATTTATTTATTTCAATATTTGTTATTTGTTTATTTTTTCTTTTACTGTTTATTTTCCATTTTTTGTTTATTTTTTATTATTTTTATGGTTTATTTTAATTTTAAAAAAATTTTCAATTTCTTTTTATTTTGCATAGTTTGTTAATTTTTCTTTATTTTTTCTTATTTATTTTTATTTGCTTTTCATTCTTTTTTATTATTTTTATGGGGTTTTTTTTCCTTTTATTTTTTCTTTTGCATATTTTGTTAATTTTTGTTTTCTTTTTTATCTTATTTATTTTTATTTGCTTTTCATTCTTTTTTACTATTTTTATGGGGGGTTTTGTTGATTTTTTTCCTTTGCATATTTTATTTTTTCTTTTATTTTCTATCTTTTTTTTGCTTTTCATTTTTTATTATTTTTATGGGGGTTTTTATTGATTTTTTTCTTTTGCATATTTTGTTAATTTTTCTTTTATTTTTCTTTTTTAGCTTATTTGCTTTTCATCCTTTTTTATTTTATGGAGGGTTTTTTGTTGATTTTATTTTTTCTTTTGCATAGTTGGTTAATTTTTCTTTTATTTTTTACCTTATTTATTTTTATTTGGGGTTTTTTGTTGATTTTATTTTTTCTTTTGCATATTTTGTTAATTTTTCTTTTACTTCTATTTTTTATCTCATTTATCTTTATTTGCTTTTCATTTTTTATTATTTTTATAGTTTTTTGTTGTTTTTTTTTTCTTTTGTGTATTTGGTTTCTTTTTCTGTTCTTTTCTCTTTCCAAGTGGCAGTTCTGACGCTGTGCTCTGTGTGTCCCTGTCCCCGTGTGTCCCCGTGTGTCCCTCTGTGCTCTGTGTGTCCCTGTCCCCCTGTGTCCCTGTCCCCCTGTGTCCCCGTGTGTCCCTCTGTGCTCTGTGTGTTCCTGTGTGCTCTGTGTGTCCCTGTCCCCCTGTGTCCCTGTCTCTGTGTGTCCCTGTGTGCTCTGTGTGTCCCTGTCCCCGTGTGTCCCTGTCCCTCTGTGTCCCTGTCTCTGTGTCCCTGTGTGCTCTGTGTGTCCCTGTCCCCGTGTGTCCCTGTCCCTCTGTGTCCCTGTGTGCTCTGTGTGTCCCTGTGTGTCCCTGTCCCCGTGTGTCCCTGTCCCCGTGTACTCTGTGTGTCCCTGTCCCCGTGTGTCCCTGTCTGTGT
Organism: Caprimulgus europaeus; assembly: GCA_907165065.1. The sequence goes on from CAJRAV010000026.1 coordinate 27,281, forward strand.
GTCCCTGTCCCCCCTGTGTCCCTGTCCCCGTGTGCTCTGTGTGCCCCTGTCCCCGTGTGCCCCTGTCCCCGTGTGCCCCTGTCCCCGTGTGTCCCTGTCCCCGTGTGTCCCCGTCCCTGTGTGCTCTGTGTGCCCGTCTCTGTGTGTCCCCTGTCCCCGTGTGCTCTGTGTGTCCCCGTCCCCGTGTGTCCCTGTCCCTCTGTGTCCCTGTGTGCTCTGTGTGTCCCTGTCCCCGTGTGTCCCTGTCCCTCTGTGTCCCTGTGTCCCTGTGTGTCCCTGTCCCCGTGTGTCCCTGTCCCCGTGTCCCCGTGTGTCCCTGTCCCCGTGTGTCCCTGTCCCTCTGTGTCCCTGTGTCCCTGTGTGTCCCTGTCCCCGTGTGTCCCTGTCCCCGTGTCCCCGTGTGTCCCTGTCCCCGTGTGCCCCTGTCTCTGTGTGTCCCCGTCCCTGTGTGCTCTGTGTGCCCCTGTCTCTGTGTGTCCCCTGTCCCCGTGTGCTCTGTGTGTCCCTGTCCCCGTGTGCTCTGTGTGTCCCCGTGTGTCCCTGTGTGTCTCTGTGTCCCTGTCTCCGTGTGTCCCTGTCCCTCTGTGTCCCTGTCCCCGTGTGCTCTGTGTCCCCCTGTCCCCGTGTCCCCCTGTCCCCGTGTGCTCTGTGTGTCCCCGTGTGTCCCTGTCTCTGTGTGTCCCTGTCCCCGTGTGTCCCTGTCCCCGTGTGCTCTGTGTGTCCCCGTGTGTCCCTGTCCCCGTGTGTCCCTGTCCCCGTGTCCCCGTGTGTCCCTGTCCCCGTGTGTCCCTGTCCCCGTGTGCTCTGTGTGTCCCTGTCCCTGTGTGTCCCTGTCCCTGTGTGTCCCTGTCCCCGTGTGCTCTGTGTGTCCCTGTGTCCCTGTGTCTCTGTGTCCCTGTCCCTGTGTGCTCTGTGTATCCCTGTCCCCGTGTGTCCCTGTCCCCCCCTGTCCCTGTGTGTCCCTGTCCCCCCCGTGTCCCCCTGTGCCCCCGTCCCCCCCAGGTTCCGCTCCAAGTACCACCCGGACGAGGCCGGGCGGCGCCGGCAGGAGGCGCAGGCGGCGCTGCGGAACCGCCTGGGGGTGTTCCTGTACCTGGCCGAGCACGGCTGGCTCGAGGGGCTCTCCCTGGACATCGACCGCGCCCCCGCCATCATCAAGACGCTGGACGCGGGTACGGACCCCCCCGGACAGTGACAGACCCCCCCCGACACAGACAGACCCCCCCCTGACATTGACAGACCCCCCCCGACACTGACAGACCCCCCCAACACTGACAGACCCCCCCCAAACACAGACAGCCCCCCCCCTGACATTGACAGACCCCCCCCGACACTGACAGACCCCCCCCGACACGGACAGACCCCCCAAACACAGACAGCCCCCCCCCCAAACACTGACAGACCCCCCCCAAAACACAGACAGACCCCCCAAACACTGACAGAAAGCCCCCCCAAAATAACCAACCCCCCAAACACAGACAGACAGCCCCCCCAAACACTGACACCCCCCCGAAAAATCACCAAAAACACTGATACCCCCCAAAAATAACCAACCCCCACCCCAAAAAGCCCCACCCCAAAAACACCCCCCCCAAAAACCCCCACCCCCCATTAATTTCCTGAGACCCCCCAATCCCACTTGGACACTTGGGAGCCATGGGGGGGGGGGTCCCTGGGGGGCACATGGAGAGTTTTGGGGAGCCATGGGGGGGTCCCTGGGGGGACATAGGGGGGTTCTCAGGGAGGGTTTAATTGGGGGGGGTCCCTGGGGGGCACATGGGACTTTTATTTTGGGGGGCTCAGCGTTGATTTGGTGCCCGTTGTTTCGCTCGTTACCGGCTCGTTAACGACCCAGCGGTGATTAAGATGGAGGGGGGGACGGAGCACGACCTGCGCATCCTGGAGCAGGAGGAGGAGGAGGAGCGGCCCGAGAAGCCCGAAGCCCCCAAGAAGGAGGAGCCGCGGCCCCCCGAGGCCGAGCGCAGGGCCCCCGAGCGCGAGGACAAGGACGAGGGGAAGAAGGTTTGGGGGTCACCCCCGCCGCCAGCTCCTGGGGGTCTTGGGGGGTCCAGGGGGGTTGTTTTGGGGTCTCCTGGGGTTCTCCTGCTCTATGGGGTCTCTCCTGGGGTCCCTCTGATTGCTGGGGTCTCTTTGGGGGTCTCCCATCATCCTTTTGGGCTCCTCCATCCCTTTGGGGGTCCCCCATCCTTTTGGGGTCCCCCCTGACCTCCCTCCACCCTCCCAGGGCGAGGGGGAGGCGCCGGGCGAGGAGACGGGGAAGAAGGGGCCGGAGGAGGAGGAGGAGAAGGAGAAGGGGCGGAAGGAGGAGGAAGGGGACAAGGAGGGCAAGAAGGTGAGTAGGCCACGCCCACTCCCTCAGGCCACGCCCCATTTCCCTTTAAGCCCCTCCCCATTCCCCTTTAAGCCCCTCCCCATTCCCCTTTAAGCCCCTCCCCATTCCCCTTTAAGCCCCTCCCCGGCCCCGCCCCATTCCCCTTTAAGCCCCTCCCCTTTCCCCTTTAAGCCCTTCCCCGGCCCCTCCCCCTTTCCCTTTAAGCCCTTCCCCTCCCTGGCCCCACCCCGTTCAGGCCCCGCCCCTGAGCTGGCCCCGCCCCCAGGGCCCCGGGCGGCAGCGGCAGCGCCAGCGCAGCAGCGGCGACAGCGACGGCAGCGGCAGCGACTCCGACAGCGACGACGGGGGCGGGCGGCGCGACGGGGACAAGGAGGGTGCGCGGGGGTCCCGGGGGGACCTGGAGGGGCTTGGGGGCACTTTGAGGGGCTTGGGGGGGTCCCTAGGGGGCACATGGAGGGTTTTGGGGTGTCTGTGGGGGTCTCAGAGTCCCTGGGTTTTTGGGAGCCATGGGGGAGTCTGTGGGGGAACATGGGGGGGTCTCAGGGAGGGTTTAATGGTGGGGGGTCCCTGGGGGAACATGGAGGGTATTGGGGGTGTCTGTGGGGGTCTCAGAGAGTCCCTGGGGGGCACATGGAGGGTTTTGGGGAGCCATGGGGGGGTCCCTGGGGGGCACATTGAGGGTTTTGGGGGTGTCTGTGGGGGTCTCAGTCCCTGGGGGGCACATGGAGGGTTTTGGGGAGCCATGAGGGGGTCCCTGGGGGGAACATGGAGGGGTCTCAGGGAGGGTTTAATGGTGGGGGGTCCCTGGGGGGGGCTCAGAGTTGATTTGGGGGTCTTTGGAGGGGGTGACCCCGTTTTAACCCTGACCCCCCTGACTTTTCTGTGTCCCCCCCTAATTTAGAGGAGAAGGGGAAGGAGGAGAAGGGGCGTGAGGATGAGGAGGGGCCGACGGCGCCGAAGGCCAAGGAGAAAGAGGGGGGGGCAGCGGGGGGAGGGGGGACGGACCCCAAACCCCGGCCCCTCCACAAGACCTGCTCCCTCTTCATGCGCAACATCGCGCCCAACATCTCCCAGGCCGAGATCGTGGCGGTGAGTAATGGGGGGGGAGGGGGCTCAGGGAGGGGGTGTGGACCCCCCACACCCCAAAATACCCCAAATCCCCCCCCAAAACCCCCCTGAACCCCCTTTTTCCCCCCCCAGCTCTGCAAGCGTTACCCCGGCTTCATGCGCGTGGCTCTGTCGGACCCCCAGCCTGAGAGGAGGTGGGTGCTTCCCCCCCTCCCTCCCCCCACGAGGCATTGTGGGGACCCCCCAGGGGGTTTTGGGGACCCCACCCCACTGAACTGGGTGTGGGGGGCTCATGATGTCTCCCCCCCCCCCCAGGTTTTTCCGGCGGGGGTGGGTCACCTTCGACCGCAGCGTCAACATCAAGGAGATCTGCTGGAGCCTCCAGAACATCCGGGTGAGGGGGGGCTGGGGTGAATTTGGGGGGGGCTGGGGGTAAATTTGGGGGGGACTGGGGGTAAATTTGGGGGGGGCTGGGGGTAAATTGGGGGTCTTGGGGGTGTTTAAGGGTGTAAGAAGGGAATTTCAGGCGGATTTAGGGATAAACTGAGGCGATTGTTGTGTTTGGCTGGGGCCTAGGGGGTATTTATGGGTATTTGGGGGGTATTTAGGAGCAAAACGGGGGTATTTAGGGGTATATTTGGGGTTTGGGGGGTATTTGGGGGTATTTTGTTGCTATTTGGGGGTATTTTGTTGCTATTTGGGGTATTTTGTTGTTATCTGGGGTATTTTGCTGCTATCTGGGGCTATCTGGGGGTATTTTGTTGCTATCTGGGGGTATTTTGCTGCTATCTGGGGCTATCTGGGGGTATTTTGTTGCTATCTGGGGGTATTTTGTTGCTATCTGGGGGTATTTTGTTGCTACCTGGGGTATTTTGTGGGTATTTGGGGGTATTTTGTTGCTATGTGGGGGTACTTGGGGGTCCTTTGTTGCCATGTGGGGGTATCTGGGGGTACTTTGTTGCCATGTGGGGGTATCTGGGGGTACTCTGTTGCCATGTGGGGGTATCTGGGGGTACTTTGTTGCCATGTGGGGGTATCTGGGGGTACTTTGTTGCCATGTGGGGGTATCTGGGGGTACTTTGTTGCTATTTAGGGGTATCTGGGGGTACTTTGTTGCTATCTGGGGTACTTTGTTGCCATGTGGGGGTATCTGGGGGTCCTTTGTTGCTATGTGGGGGTACTTTGTTGCTATGTGGGGTATCTGGGGGTACTCTGTTGCTATGTGGGGGTCCTTTGTTGCTATGTGGGGGTATTTGGGGTACTTTGTTGCCATGTGGGGGTACCTGGGGGTCCTTTGTTGCTATGTGGGGGTATCTGGGGGTACTTTGTTGCTATCTGGGGTACTTTGTTGCCATGTGGGGGTATCTGGGGGTACTTTGTTGCTATCTGGGGTACTTTGTTGCCATGTGGGGGTATCTGGGGGTACTTTGTTGCTATTTGGGGGTACCTGGGGGTACTTTGTTGCTATCTGGGGGTATCTGGGGGTACTTTGTTGCTATTTGGGGGTATCTGGGGGTACTTTGTTGCTATTTAGGGGTACTTTGTTGCTACCTGGGGGTATCTGGGGGTACTTTGTTGCTATTTGGGGGGTACTTTGTTGCTCTGTGGGGGTATTTGGGGGTACTTTGTTGCTATGTGGGGGTATCTGGGGGTCCTTTGTTGCTATGTGGGGGTATTTGGGGGTACTCTGTTGCTATGTGGGGGTATCTGGGGGTCCTTTGTTGCTATGTGGGGGTATTTCCCCTCCCCCAGCTGCGGGACTGCGAGCTGAGCCCCGGGGTGAACCGGGACCTGACGCGGCGCGTGCGGAACGTCAGCGGCATCACCCAGCACCGCCCCATCGTGCGCAACGACATCAAGCTGGCGGCGCGCCTGGTCCACGCCCTGGACGGCCGCGCCCAGCTCTGGGCGGGGCCTGCTGCGGCCACGCCCACCGGGGACACCCCCGCCGCCAACCCCCCTCCCCCCACCGACGGGGACGGGGACCCCAACGCTGCCGCCGCCGCCGCTGCCGCCGCCGGGGTGAGTGAAGGGACGGGGGGGGGTGGGGGGTGGCACCTCGGGGTGGCAGCAATGGCCCCTCTTGGTCCCCAGGGCCCTTGGAGACCCCTCATGGTCCCCAGTGTCCCCTCATGGTCCCCAGTGTCCCCTCATGGACCTTGGGGTCCCCTCATGGTCCCCAGTGGTCCCCTCATGGTCCCCACATGGCCCCTGTAGACCCCTCATGGTCCCCAGTGTCCCCTCATGGTCTTCTCATGGACCTTGGGGTCCCCTCATGGTCCCCAGTGTCCCTTCATGGTCCCCACATGGACCTTGGGGTCCCCTCGTGGTCTCCAGGGTCCCCTCATGGTCCCCACATGGCCCCTATAGACCCCTCATGGTCCCCCCATGGTCCCCCCATCCATCTGGTGGTCCTTGTGTCCATCTTACTCATGGTGCCCTTGTCCATCTCATGGTCCCTGGTGTCCCCACACCCGTGCCCTGTCCCCTGCTGTCCCCACACCCGTGCCCTGTCCCCCACTGTCCCCACGCCCGCTGGGTTGTCCCCTGCTGTCCCCCTGCCCGCTGGGCTGTCCCCACACCTGGTGGGATGTCCCCTGCTGTCCCCACGCCCGTGCCCTGTCCCCCACTGTCCCCACACCCCCTGGGCTGTCCCCACACCCAGTGGGATGTCCCCTGCTGTCCCCACAGCTGCTGGGCTGTCCCCACGCCCCCTGGGCTGTCCCCTGCTCTCCCCATGCCCGGTGGGACGTCCCCACACCCGTGCCCTGCCCCCTGTGCTGTCCCCCTGCCCCCTGTGCTGTCCCCCACTGTCCCCTGGTGTCCCCATGTCCCCTGGGCTGTCCCCATGCCTCCTGGGCTGTCCCCACACCCGATGGGCTGTCCCCTGCTGTCCCCACACCCCCTGGGTTGTCCCCCCGCCCCCTGTGCTGTCCCCCACTGTCCCCCCGCCCCCTGTGCTGTCCCCCTGTGCTGTCCCCCTGGGCTGTCCCCCTGCTGTCCCCCTGCTGTCCCCCTGCTGTCCCCACGGGTGGGTGACGCGGCGGGGCAGGCGGTGCCGTCGCAGAACCCGGTGCTGCGCCACATCACGGATTACCTGATCGAGGAGGTGAGCGCCGAGGAGGAGGAGCTGCTGGGCCGCGCCGGGGGGGACAGCGAGGAGGGGCCGCGCGAGGCCAACCCCACCGAGGTCACCGTGGAGCGCGACGAGAAGCTGCTCAAGGTGGGACCCAGCCCCCTGCCTGTGTCCCTGTCCCCCCATCCCTGTCCCCCCATCCCTGTCCCCATCCTGTGTCCCCATCCTGTGTCCCCATCCTGTGTCCCCATCCTGTGTCCCCATCCCTGTCCCCATCCCTGTCCCCATCTCCTGTCCCCATCTCCCCATCTCCTGTCCCCATCTCCCCATCTCCTGTCCCCATCCCTGTCCCCATCTCCTGTCCCCATCTCCCCATCTCCTGTCCCCATCTCCTGTCCCCATGTCCCTGTCCCCATCCCTGTCCACATCACCTCCCTTCAGTGTTCCAAGGTCCTGCTATCCCTGCTTCGTGTCCCCCCCTGATGTCCCCGTGTCCCCCCCTGATGTCCCTGTGCCCCCCACGATGTCCCCATGTCCCCCATGATGTCCCCATGTCCCCCCCCGATGTCCCCTGTCCCCGTGTTCCCCCTGGTGTCCCCGTGCCCCCCCCATGTCCCCTGTCCCTGTGCCCCCCCCGGTGTCCCCATGCCCCCCCCGATGTCCCAATGTCCCCTGTCCCCATGTCCCCCCCCGATGTCCCCGTGTCTCCCTGATGTCCCTGTGTCCCCTCTGTGTCCTGATGTCCCCGTGTCCCCCCGATGTCCCCATGCCCCCCCCAGTGTCTCCTGTCCCCGTGTCTCCCCGATGTCCCGTCCCGTGTCCCCCCCATGTCCCCGTGCCCCCCCGATGTCCCCTGTCCCCATGTCCCCCCAATGTCCCCATGCCCCCCCGATGTCCCCGTGTCCCCATGTCCCCCCCGATGTGTCCCCATGCCCCACCTGTCCCTGTCCCCAGGTGCTGGACCGCCTGCTGCTGTACCTGCGCATCGTGCACTCGGTCGATTACTACAACACCTGCGAGTACCCCAACGAGGACGAGATGCCCAACCGCTGCGGCATCGTGCACGTGCGGGGCCCCCTGCCCCCCAACCGCGTCTCCCACGGCGAGGGTGCGTCCTGCCCCCCACCTCTGGGGCTGGGGGGGTTCCTGCCCCACACCTCTGGGGCTGGGGGGGTCGGGGGGGGGGTCCCTGCCCCCCAACTCTGGGGCTGGGGAGTAGGGGGGGGGGTTCTCCTGCCCCCCCAACCCTGGGTGTGGGTCTGGGGTTGAGCAGGGGCCCAGGGTTGCCCCCCCCCCAACAGCCTCCCCCCCCCCAGATGTGGGTCTGGGGGTGGGCAGAGCCCCAGGGTTGCCCCCCCGCAGTGGCCCAGGGTTGCCCCCCCCAGCCCCCCTGTCCCCCCGCAGAGCCCCAGGGTTGCCCCCCCCGCAGAGCCCCAGGGTTCCCCCCCCCAGCCCCCCCTGTCCCCCCGCAGAGCCCCAGGGTTGCCCCCCCCAGCCCCCCCTGTCCCCCCGCAGTGGCCCAGGGTTGCCCCTCCCACAGCCCCCCCTGTCCCCCCGCAGTGGCCCAGGGTTGCCCCTCCCACAGCCCCCCTGTCCCCCCGCAGTGGCCCAGGGTTGCCCCCCCACAGCCCCCCTGTCCCCCCGCAGTGGCCCGGGGTTGCCCCCCCGCAGTGGCCCAGGGTTGCCCCCCCCCCAGCCCCCCTGTCCCCCCGCAGTGGCCCAGGGTTCCCCCCCCACAGCCCCCCTGTCCCCCCGCAGTGGCCCAGGGTTGCCCCCCCCCAGCCCCCCCTGTCCCCCCGCAGTGGCCCGGGGTTGCCCCCCCGCAGTGGCCCAGGGTTGCCCCCCCAGCCCCCCTGTCCCCCCGCAGTGGCCCAGGGTTGCCCCCCCCTGCAGAGCCCCAGGGTTGTGCCCCCCCCACACTCCCCCCTGTCCCCCCGCAGTGGCCGAGTGGCAGAAGAGCTTTGAGGAGCGGCTGGGGCCGCTGCTGGCCGGGAGGGAGGCGCTGCCCGAGGAGGAGGCCCAGCGCCTGGGCAGGAAGGACCCCGAGCAGGAGCTGGAGAAGTTCGTCACGGCCAACACCCAGGAGCTGGGCAAGGACAAGTGGCTCTGTCCCCTCAGCGGCAAGAAGTTCAAGGTGGGGACACTGGGGGACATTGGGGACACAGGGAGGACATTGGGGACACTGGGGGACATTGGGGACAGCCAGGAACCAGGTAGGGATGAGCAGTGGTGTCCCCTCAACAGCTGGAAGGTCAAGATGGGGACAGTGGGGACACTGGGGACACAGGGAGGACAGTGGGGACAGCCAGGAGCTGGGCAAGGACAAGTGGCTCTGTCCCCTCAGCGGCAAGAAGTTCAAGGTGGGGACATTGGGGGACACTGGGGGACATCGGGGACAGCCAGGAACCAGGCAGGGATGAGCAGTGGTATCCCCTCAGCAGCTGGAAGGTGAAGATGGGGACACTGGGGACAGTGGGGACACTGAGGACAGGGGGGGATGTGGTGGGCAGAGAACAGGGATGGGGGGACATTGGGGACACAAGGGGACATGGGGATATGGGAGGGGACGTTGGGGACAGTGGGGGGGACACTGAGGACACGGGGGGACACTGAGGACACGGGGGGGGACACGTTGGGACGTGGGGCAGCGTTGGAGCTGCAGAGAACAGGGGGCTGGGGGGGACTTGGGAGCCAAACGGGAAGGGAGGGGGTGGTGGGATGGGGTCTGTCCCCCCCCAGCCCTGTGTCCCCACTGTCCCCCAATGTCCCCCCTGTCCCCCCCAATGTCCCCCCTGTCCCCCTGTCCCCAGGGCCCCGAGTTTGTCCGCAAGCACATCTTCAACAAGCACGGGGAGAAGATGGGGGCGGTGCGCAAGGAGGTTCTGTTCTTCAACAACTTCCTGATGGACCCCAAGCGCCCGGCCCTGCCCGAGGGCAAGGGGGGCCCCCCCCCGGGCCCCGCCCAAGGTGACGCCCCCCTGTCCCCTCTGTCACCCCCCGTCCCCTCCCTGTCCTCTCTGTCACCCCCCGTCCCCTCCCTGTCCCCTCTGTCACCCCCCTGGCCCCTCCCTGGCCCCCCTTTCCCCTCCCTGCCCCCCCTGTCCCCTCCCTGTTCCCTCCCTATCCCCTCTGTCACCCCCTGTCCCCCCTGTCCCCTCTGTCCCCTCCCCAACCCCTCTGTCACAACCTGTCCCCTCCCCTGTCCCCTCTGTCACCCCCCTGTCCCCTGTCATCCCCTGTCCCCTCTGTCCCCTCTGTCACCCCTCAGGTCTCCATCCCACCCCAGGATGAGGGGAACCCAACCTCTGCCCCGTGTCACCTCCTTGGTGACCCACTGGGGTCTGCAGGGGGGGTTGGTGACACCCCAAGGTCCATCTGGGGTTGGTGACACCCCCAAAATCCCCCTTGATGTCCCCTTGGCCTCACCTGGGCTTGGTGCCACCCCCATGTCCCTAAGGGGCTACAGGGGGGGTTGGTGACACCAAAATGTCCCCCCCCAGGGTCACTGTCACCCCTTTCCCCCCTCTTCCCCCACCCAGAGCCATCATCCCCCCTGTACCCCACCATGTGGGGGGGGTCCCCCACCTCCGTGTCCCCTCTGACCCCCCCGTGTCCCCCTCTGTGTGTCCCCCAGGCCTGGCCCCGGGGCTGCCCTACCCCCCCCAGACCCCCCAGGGGATGATGCCGTACGGGCAACCCCGGCCCCCCATCCTGGGCTACGGAGGTACGGGGGGGCTGGGGGGTCCTGGGGGGCTCGGGAGGGGGTTGGGGGGGCCCCAGAGGGGGCCTTGGGGTGTTTGGGGGGGGTCCTGGTGGGACTTAAAGTGGTTTGGGGGGGGCCTGGCAGGGTTTGGGGGCTCAGGAAGGGGTTTGGGGGGGTCTTGGGGTGCTTGGGGGGGGGGCAGAGAGGGAGTTGGGGGGTTCTAAGGGGTCCTGGGGGGTTCAATGGGGGGGGTCTTTAGAGGGTTTGGGGGGTTAGAGAGGAATTTGGGGGGCTTGGGGGGGGGTCAGGGAGGGATTTGAGGGGGTCTCAAAGGGGTTTGGGGGGGGCTGGGGGGGTTTGAGGGTTCTTAGGGGGCTCAGGGAGGGGTCTGGGGGGACTCAAGGGGGGGTCTTGAGGAGGCTTGGGGGGTTGTTGGGGGGGTTGGTCTCACTGGGGGGGTTTTGGGGGTCCCCTCTGACACCCCCCTTCCCTGCCCCCCCCCCAGGTGGCCCCCCCTACCCCCCCGGGCCCTACGCCGGGAGGGGCAACTACGAGACCTTCCGGGGGCAGGGGGGGGGGTACCTGAACAAACCCCGCAGCAGGTGAGGGGGGGGCACCTGGGGGGGGAGGGGGGTCTCGACCCAGTTTGGGGGGGTTGATCTGGGTTTGGGGGGGGTCTCGACCCAGTTTGGGGGGGGTCTTGCCCCACTTTGGCATCCCCAGACCGACCCTGGGGGGTTCTGACCCAAATCTGGGGGGGTCCCTGTCCCAGTTTGGGGAGGTCTTGTCCCAGTTTTGGGGGGGGGGGGGGGAGTGGGGGTGTCTTGTCCCAGTTTGGGGGTCCCTGTCCCACTTTGGGGGGGGCAACAGGGATGGGGGGAGGGGAATGGGACCCCCTGTGGGGCAGACCCAGCTTTGGGGAGTGTGGGGGGGGGACTCTCTTTTGGGGGCAGGGGGAGGACAGGACACAGACTTGGGGGTCACAACCCCTTTTGGGAGGGTCCCTGTGCCTGCCCTGCCCCCCCCCCTCCCAGGATGGTTCGGGGCGACCCCCGCGCGATCGTCGAGTACCGGGACCTGGACGCCCCCGAGGACGTCGACTTCTTCTAGAGCCCCCCAAGTGCCCCCCCTGGACCCCCAACCTCCCCCCCCCCCCATCACCGTGGGACCCCCAAATCCCCACCCCCTGGTGACCCCCTTTTGATACACACCCCTCCCCCACCCCTGGACCCCAATAAATGGCCCCGTGGGGGAGCAACTGCTGCTGCCCCACTGCTGGGGGGCGGGGGGGGGGCGGTGTGGGGTTCTTTGGGGGGGCTGGGGGGCTGGGGGGGGTCTTGGGGGCTCTATGGGGCAGGAGGGACCCCCCCCCTTCTGCTGGGTCCCCCAGTGACATCATGGAGGCGGAGCTAAAACTCACTCATTTATTGGTTGACACCATTTCAGGGCAGCCAATCAACGGCCGCCCCTAGTGTGACCCTATTGGCTCCTGGTTGGCTGCTCACCCAGCCAATGGGGAGGGGGAACAGGGGACCTGGTCGGCTATTGGCTGTCGCCCAGCAACAGCGATGATGTCAGCAACCCCCCACAGCTGGGGGGAGGGGGGAGCTTTTCCCGAGCCAATCAGAAGCAAGGGGCACCCCCCACCCCTTTCCATTGGCTGCTGCTACGGACCAATCACAGCTTAGCACCTCCCTGATTGGCCAAGCACTTGCCCACTAGGGGACAGGGAGGGGCGGGGCCAAGCTTTTAAAGGGGAACGAAGCACCGGGGGGTGGTCGGGGTCTCCCAGCCCCACAGATCCCCCCCCACCCAGCCCCACAGATTCCCCCCATAACCCTCCCAGTCCCACAGCCCCCTCCCCCAGTCCCCCAGCCCCACAGATCCCCCCCAGCCTCCCAGATTTCCCCTTAGCTGCCCCATAGATCCCCCTCAGCCCCATAGATTTCCCCCCCTCAGCACCATAGCTCCACCCCAGCCCCACAGATCCCCTATTGGACCCCACATAGACCCCGCCCAGCCCCATAGATCCAGGCCCCTCCAGCCCCAGATTCCCCCCCCAAATCCCCCTCAGCCCCATAGCTCCACCCCAGCCCCACAGATCCCCTATTGGACCCCACACAGGCCCCCCCAGCCCCAGATTCCCCCCACAGACACCCCAAAGAACCCCACATAGACCCCCCCACCCCAGCCCCGTAGATCCATTCCAGGGCCCCATAGCTGTGGGTCCGGGGGTCAGAGCGCCATGGCCACCCAGCCGAGGATGAGGAGGGTCCCCCCGAGGGGGGCGGCGCGGTTCAGGGCCGGGTCCCCGCTCAGCCCGTGGTAATAGAGCGGGAAACAGAACAGGCCCAGCCCGGCGGCCAGCAGGGACCCGGCCTGGGGGTCAGGGTGGGGGTCAGGGTGAGGGGTCAGGGTGAGGGGTCAGGGTGGGGGGTCAGGGTGAGGGGTCAGGGTGGGGAGTCAGGGTGAGGGGACAGGTGAGGGGTCAGGGTGGGGGGTCAGGGTGGGGGGTCAGGTGAGGGGTTAAGGCGGGGGTCAGGGGTCAGGGGTCAGGGTGAGGTGGGGGAACAGGGGAAGTCGGGGGTGGGGTCAGGGGTCACGGGGGGGTCAGAGGGTGGGAGGGGGGAGGGGTCATAGGAGAATTAGGATGGGGGGGCTCAGGCTGGAGGGGGGGATCATGGGTGAGGGGTCAAGGTGAGGTCGGGGGGAAGGGTGAGGGGTGAGGGTGGGGGGTCGAGGGGAGGGAGGGGTCGGGGTCGGGGGGTCCCACCCACCAGCGCGGGGCGGCGGCAGTGGGGGGCGCCCAGCAGGGCCAGGCTGTGCAGGAGGTGGAACCGATTTGCGGTCTCGTAGAGCTGGAAAAGGGGGGAAACAGCCCCAAAACGGGGTTGGGGGGAGGGGTCCCACCACCCGCCCCTCCCCCACTCGTGTCCCCCCCCCCCCCTCCCTCACCTCCTTCTGATATTCGTCCCGGTCGCTCCGGCGGAGGCCTGGGCAGGGGGGGAGGGGTCAGTGAGGGGTTCCCACCCCTCCCCCCCATCAGTTGTCACCCCCCCCGCGCCCCCCCGGGGTCACCCCTCCCCCACCGTGGGCCCCATAGGCCGCGGCCGCCATCGCGGTGGCGCCACTGAGGGCCCCGATGCGGCCCCACAGTCCCGCCATCGCTCTTTGAACTTCCGCTTCCGGTTACAGCCCCGACTTCCGGTTACACCCTGTAGCTGCCGGTTAAACACCTGAACTTCCGGTTGTAGCCTTTAACTTCCGGACACGCCCCCTCAAACTTCCGCTTCCGGTTACACCCCTTAACTTCCGGTTCTCACTTCCTCGATTCCTATTGGTGGAGCGACGTGTGACTCCTGAAGCTGAATCAACCAATAGGAGCGCGGCTCGAGGACCCGCCTCCCTGGTGAGTGTGGGGGTGCGGGAGGGCAGCGCGCCCCCTGGCGGGCGCCACCGAAACCCCCCCCTCCCCCCTCTTTTACCCCCCCAACTCCCCCTCGGGAGGGGGCACAAGAGCGCCCCCCCCCCTCAGTGACCCCCCTCCCCCTCTGCACCGCCCCCTAGCGGCCTGGAGGTCGTCCCCCTCCTTCCTCTCCCCATATATCGCCCCACATTGGGACCCAAGTGCCCCCCCCAATCCTACCCCCCCCCACCCTGTTTATTGTAGGTTCAAAGTACTCTACAGCGCCCCCCAGCGGCCTGGAGGACCTACCTACCCTCCAGGCACCCCCTTATATCCCACACCCCTCCCCCCCCACCACCACCACGACCCCCCCCAGAGGGGTCTGAAGCATCGACACCCCCCTCCACTCCCCCAAACCCCCCCCCCCCCCGGCATTGCTTGCACTGCCCCGCAGCACCCCTCAGCGGCCTGGAGGACCCACAATGCAGCCCCACTCCCCTACCCCCTCACGACCACACCCCCCCACCCCCTAAACCCCCTCAAAAGGGGTCCAAGGTCCCCACTCCCCCATCCGCCCCCCTCCCCAGTCCACCCCCCCCACTAGTTATTATAGGATCACCTTGCTCTGCAGCGCCCCCCAGCGGCCTGGAGGACACACAAAGTCTCCCCTCCTATCCGGCCCCCCCCCCCCACTCCCCTCCACCACGATCCCTCCCCATAAAAAGCCCCCACAGGGGGTCCTGGGTGTCCACCCCTCCCCCAAAATCCCCCATCCCCAATATTGATTATCGGGTCTCAGCGCCCCCCAGCGGCCTGGAGGACCCACCGAGCATCTCCCTCCCGCCCATATCCCCCTCCCATCCCTGTGGTTGCCCCCCCACCCCCTTCCCCCCCCAACAGGGGACCCGGGCGGGACGGGGGGGGGGGGGGGGGGGGGGGGGGGGGGGGGGGGGATGGGGGAGGGGGGGGGGGGGGGGGCCCGTTCCGGCACCGCCCCCCGGAGGCGGCTCCCGGCGGGGGGAGGGTCCATCTCGGCCGCTCCCGGTTCGGTTTCGGTCCCGGGTTCCCCCCCCCCCCCCCCGCTGCCGCCGCCGCCATCATGAACCGACCCCCGATCCCCCCCCATCCCCCCGCCCATAAATCCAGGTACGGACCGACCCCCCCTCCCCCAACCCCTCCCCCATCACCGCGGGGGGGGGGAGGGATGATGGATGGGGAGGGGGATGGGGGGGGACCAGACCCCGAAATCCCCACCCCCCAGACCCCCCCTAAATCGGGGGGGGGGGGGGGGGGCTCGTGCGCGGCGGTTTTTTTTGGGGGGGGGGGGGTTGGAATCGCCAATCGGTCCCGAAATGGGGGCGGGGGGGGCAGGATGCGGGCCCGGGGGTCTCCCGGGGGGAGGGGGTCTGGGTACCGGGGACCCCCCCGCGGATACTTTGGGGTCCCCCGGTACTGGGGGGGTACCAAGGGGGGGGGGTAGGATGCTGCCGGAACTCCGGTTGCCAGGGCGACGCTCCGGGCTCTGTTTCCATGGCAACGGTGGGGGAGGGGGGCACCCCATATCCCCCCACCCTCCCCTTGGTGATTTTGGGGGGGGGGTGGCCGAGGGGGCAGAGCTGCCCAGGGAAGGGAGGGGGTTGAGGGTCCGGGGGGGTTTGGGGCTCCCTGAGTTTGGGGGGGTATTTTGGGGTCCGGGGGGTTTTGGGGTCCGGGGCGGGGGGTCAGAGCCCCCATTTAACAGTTTCTTCCCTTTTTTCTACTCCCCCCCCCCTTTATCTCTCTCCCCTCCCCCCATTTCCCATCATCCCTCTGTGCATCCCTGTCCCCCCCAATTTATCTGCCCCCCCCATCCATCCCCCTTGTCCCTCTGTCCCCACCACATCCATCCATCTGTCCCCCCCATGTCCCCCCCTTGCCCCCCATGATCCCCCAAACTCCCCTCCCCCCCACCCCAACAAACCCCCCATGTCCCCCCTGTGACCCCCCGTGCACCCCCTGACCCCCCACAATCCACCCCAATCTCCTCCCATACCCCCCCTCCCCCCACCCAAACACCTCCCTTGTGCCCCCCCTGACCCCCCAAACCCCCCATTCCCCCCATAACCCCCCTCCCCCCACCCCAACACCCCCCCATGCCCCCCATGACCCCCCTAAACCCCCAATTTCCCCCCATAACCCCCCTCCCCCCCACCCCACCACCCCTCCCCCAGCCCCACCATGGTGCACCCCCCCACCCCCACCCCATAACCCCCCCACTCCCCCTCCCCCATCCCCCCACCCCCCCCCACCATGCCGCCCCCCCCACTAGCACTGACTTTCGCCCTGATTTTTTGCTCCCCTCCCCCCATCACCCCTCAACCCCCCCCCCCCCCCCCACCCCCCCCCCGCCGCAGGGGACCCCCCCCCGGACCCCCGCTTCCCCGTGGTCCCCACCCAATATGGCCGCCTGCGAGGGGCTCGGCGCGACCTCAGCAACGAGTTACTGGGACCAGTCCAGGCCTTCCTGGGGGTCCCCTACGCCGCCCCCCCCGCTGGGCCCCCGCCGCTGGGCGCCCCCCGAAGCCCCCGCAGCCTGGGGGGGGGGTCCGAGACGCCACCAGCTTCGCCCCGGCCTGTCCCCAGAACCTGCGGGGGGGGCCCCCCCCGCTGATGCTGCCCCTGTGGCTCAGTGACAACCTGGAGGCCGCCGGCGCCTACGTGGCGGCGCAGAGCGAGGACTGTCTGTACCTCAACCTCTACGTGCCCACCGAGGACGGTACGGGGGGGGCAAAGGGGGCGGGGCTAGAGGGGGCGGGGACAGGGGGCGGGGCCAGAGAGGGTGGGGCACCTGGGTGGGGCAGGGGTGGGTGGGGCAGGGGTGAGTGGGGGTGTTGAGGTGAGGAACTCCTGTACCTCAACCTCTACGTGCCCACCAAAGATGGCGTGGGGGGGGGCGGGGCTTAAGGGGGCGGGGCCAGAGGGGGCGGGGTTATAGAGGGTGGGGCAACTGGGTGTGGCAGGGATGGGTGGGGGTGTTGAGATGCACCTCAAGCTCTATGCACCCACCGAGGCGTACGGAGGGGCGGGGCAAAAAGGGGCGGGGCCAAACGGGGCAGGGCCAAATGGGGCGGGGCTAAAGTGGGTGGGGCCCACGGGGGGTAGAAAAGGGGTTGGGATTGGTCGGGCCAGGTGGGGCCGTTGAGGTGAGGAACCACCTGCACCCCCTCCTCGACAGCCATTGGGTGGTGGGGGGCTGGGCGGGGCTAAAGGGGGGAAATTGGGGTGAAAAAGGGAGAAATTGGGCAAATCTGGGCTGAAATGGGGGAAATTGGGGTGAAAAAGGGAGAAATTGGGCAAATCTGGGCTGAAATGGAGAAATTGGGGGGAAAATTGGGAAAATTGGGGTGAAAAAGGGAGAAATTGGGCAAATTTGGGCTGAAATGGGGGAAATTGGGGTGAAAATGGGGAAAATTGGGGTGAAAAAGGGAGAAATTGGGCAAATTTGGGCTGAAATGGAGGAAATTTGGGTGAAAATGGGGAAAATTAGGGTGAAAAAGGGAGAAATTGGGCAAATCTGGGCTGAAATGGGGGAAATTGGGGTAAAAAAGGAGTAAATTGGGGAAGGTTGAGGGCCGGCTCCGCCCCAAAGGCTTTGTATCCACTGAGGGGGGGAAATGGGGTGAAAAAGAAGGAATTTGGGCAAATTTGGGGGAGGAGAGTTGGGAAATGAGGGCAGAAGTGGGGGAAATGGGCAAAATGGGGTGAAAAAGAGGGGAGGGGGGAGGAGCAGCCCCTGCCACAGCTCCACAGTGTGAACCCAGGACAGTGAAATGGGGTGAAAAATTAGGAAAATGGGCAAAATTAGGCTGAAAATGGGGAAATTAGGAAATGGGGTAAAATCCAGCAAAATTGGGGAAAAAAATGGGGTGAAAGTGGGCAAAGAGGGGGGGAGGGCACTGCCCTGGACTCCTGCACCCCCCGGGATGGTAAACTGGGGGGAAAAAAGGAGGAAATGGGCAAAAATGGGTAGAAAAGGGGGGAAATGGGGAATTTGGGGTGAAGGACAGCGGAAGTGGGGTGAAAAGCGGCAGATTTGGGGTGAAAAGCAGCAGATTTGGGTAAATTGGGGGGTGGGTGACCCCACCCAGCCACGCCCTCCCGGTCGCTCAGGGTCCCGGCTCCTCCTGGGGTCCAACGCTGGAGCCATCGCCCCTCCCCCCGCTCCCCACCACGTCCGTCTGTCCCGCTCCACCCCCGCGTCCATCCCGGCGTCCTCCATCCATCCCGGCGTCCATCCCGAGGTTCTGCAACCACCTCTGCATCCTCTGTCCGTCCCGGTGTCCATCCTCTGTCCCTCCTCTGTCCATCCTGGTGTCCATCCTCTGTCCATCCTGGTGTCCCTCCTCTGTCCATCCTGGTGTCCATCCTCTGTCCATCCTGGTGTCCATCCTCTGTCCATCCCGGTGTCCATCCTCTGTCCATCCTGGTGTCCATCCTCTGTCCATCCTGGTGTCCATCCTGGTGTCCATCCTGGTGTCCATCCCGGTGTCCATCCTCTGTCCATCCTGGTGTCCATCCCGGTGTCCATCCTCTGTCCATCCTGGTGTCCATCCTGGTGTCCATCCTGGTGTCCATCCCGGTGTCCATCCTCTGTCCATCCTCTGTCCATCCTGGTGTCCATCCTCTGTCCATCCTGGTGTCCATCCTGGTGTCCATCCTGGTGTCCATCCCAACCTCCATCCATCCCGGTGTCCCTCCTGGTGTCCCTCCTGGTGTCCATCCTGGTGTCCATCCTCTGTCCATCCTCTGTCCGTCCTGGTGTCCATCCCAACATCCATCCCAACCTCCATCCATCCTCCATCCCATCCCAATGTCCATCCCAACATCCATCCCATCCTCTGTCCGTCCCGGTGTCCATCCTCTGTCCATCCTCTGTCCATCCTGGTGTCCATCCTCTGTCCATCCTGGTGTCCATCCTCTGTCCGTCCTGGTGTCCATCCTCTGTCCATCCTCTGTCCATCCTGGTGTCCATCCTCTGTCCATCCCGGTGTCCATCCTCTGTCCATCCTCTGTCCATCCTCTGTCCATCCCGGTGTCCATCCTGGTGTCCATCCTCTGTCCATCCTGGTGTCCATCCTGGTGTCCATCCTCTGTCCATCCTCTGTCCATCCTGGTGTCCGTCCTCTGTCCATCCTCTGTCCATCCTCTGTCCATCCTCTGTCCATCCTGGTGTCCATCCTGGTGTCCATCCAGCCTTCGTCCATGCTTCCATCTGCCCACCTCTGTGTCCTCCATCCATCCCAACACCCATCCCAACGTCCATCCCATCATCCATCCCATCCTCCATCCATCCCAACCTCCATCCCAACATCCATCCCATCCTCCATCCATCCCATCCTCCATCCCAATGTCCATCCATCCCAACGTCCATCCCAACCTCCATCCCAACCTCCATCCCATCCTCCATCCATCCCAATGTCCATCCATCCCATCCTCCATCCATCCCAACCTCCATCCCAATGTCCATCCCAACATCCATCCATCCCAATGTCCATCCCAACATCCATCCCATCCTCCATCCATCCCAATGTCCATCCCAACATCCATCCATCCCCTCCTCCATCCATCCTCCATCCATCCCAACACCCATCCATCCCCTCCTCCATCCATCCCAATGTCCATCCCAATGTCCATCCCAACGTCCATCCCAACATCCATCCATCCCAACCTCCATCCATCCCAACCTCCATCCATCCCATCCTCCATCCCCTCCTCCATCCATCCCAACATCCATCCCAACACCCATCCCAACCTCCATCCATCCCAACGTCCATCCCAACCTCCATCCATCCCATCCTCCATCCCGACCTCCATCCATCCCAGTGTCCATCCCAACCTCCATCCCAACCTCCATCCATCCCAGTGTCCATCCCAACCTCCATCCCAACCTCCATCCATCCCAATGTCCATCCCAACCTCCATCCCCTCCTCCATCCATCCCAATGTCCATCCATCTCATCCCAATGTCCATCCATCCCCTCCTCCATCCATCCCAACGTCCTCCCACCACCCTGGTGTCCCCCTCTCCGTCCCCCCCATCCCAAGGTCCATCCCCAGGTTCTCCCCCTCTCCCCCCATCCCACTCCCATCCCCGTGTCCTCCACCCACCCCACCTCCATCCATCCCCCCCCCCACACCCCAACGCCCCTTTTTGGGCTCCCCCCACCCCACTTCTTGCCCCATTTTCTTGGGATTTTTTCTCCTGCTCTTTCTCCCCATTTTGGGGGCAGGAAAATTCCGGTTTTTTGTTGCCCTTTTTTCTTTAAAAAAATATAAATTTTTTTTTTTGCCTTTTCCCCTCCCCCCCCCCTCTTTCCACCCCCGTTTTCACCCCTTTTGGCCCCCCAAATTTTTCCTCCTCTTCTTTCCCTCGGTCCAGGTTTGCTCGCCAAAAAGCGCGAGGACGGCGCGGGCGGCGGCGCCCCCCCGGACGCAGGTATTTTGGTGCATGTTCCGCCGGTTTGGGGCAAATTTTTTGGTTTTTGGGGTTTTTTGGGTTTTTTTGGGATTTTTTTGTGGTTTTTTTGTGGGTTTTTTGTGTTTTTTTCCCCCCCCACCTCCCCCTTTCTCCTCCCTCTCCTCCCTTCCCCCCCTTTTCTTTCTTCCCAGGACCACAGGTCGCCCCTCCCCCCATCCCCTCCCCCATGGTTTTGGGGGAGGGGGGGGTCACCCCCCTTTTTGGCTGCGTCTTTTGGTTCTTTTTCTCTTTTTTTGGTGTTTCTTCTTTTTTTGGTTGTTGGTTTTTTTTGCTTCTTTGCGGGGGGGTTTGGGGGTGATTTTTGGTTTTTTTGGTGTTTTTTTTGGTTTTTCTTTTTGGGGTTTTTTGTTTTTTTGGACCCCCCCCCCCCCCACCCTCTCTCCCCTTGCCCACGCCCCCCCCCCACCTCCAAAACATCGGGGTCCCCCCGCCTTGGTCCCACCCCCCCACCCACAGGATGTCCCCCCCCTCCCGTCCCCTCAACTCATCATCGTTAAATCAACCTTAACGAGGTCCCGTTGCCATGGTGACCCACAAACAAAGCCCAAAGGGGGGGGGGCGGGTGACGCCCCCTCCCCCCCCATTGACCCCCAACTTGTGACCTCCCTCCCCCCCCAAAATAAAGCTTCAACCCCCCCAAAATCTTCAACCTGTGTTGTCACCTCAAAGTGACATGGCGGGGCGGGGGGGGGTGTGGAGGTCCCCAAGGGGGTCCCCATGATGTCCCCAAGATGTCCCCAAAGCTGGGGGTGCACCTGACCCCCCGCCCCCCCCCAGACATCCGGGACAGCGGGAAGAAGCCGGTGATGCTCTTCCTCCACGGGGGCTCCTACATGGAGGGGACGGGGAACATGTTCGACGGCAGCGTCCTGGCGGCCTACGGCAACGTCATCGTGGTCACCATGAACTACCGGCTGGGCGTGCTGGGTAACGGGGGGCACGGCCTGGGGGGGCTGGGCGGGGGGCCCTGGGGCCATGGAGAACCTCCCCGGGGCCATGGAGAACCTCCCTGGGGTCGTGGGGCCATGGAGAACCTCCCCGGGGTCGTGGGGCCATGGAGAACCTCCCTGGGGCCATGGAGAACCTCCCTGGGGTCATGGGTTGGGTGTGGGGCCATGGGTTGGGTGTGGGGCCATGGGGGCCATGGAGAACCTCCCTGGGGTCGTGGGGTCATGGAGAACCTCCCTGGGGCCATGGAGAACCTCCCCGGGGTCATGGGGCCATGGAGAACCTCCCTGGGGCCATGGGTTGGGTGTGTGGGGCCATGGAGACCTCCTTGGGGTCATGAGTTGGGTGTGGGGTCTTGGGGACACCATGGGGTCCTGGGTTTGGTGTGGGGCCATGGAGACCTCCCTGGGGTCATGGGTTGGGTGTGGGGCCATGGAGACCTCCCTGGGGTCATGGGTTGGGTGTGGGGCCATGGAGGCCATGGAGACCTCCCTGGGGTCATGGGTTGGGTGTGGGGCCATGGAGACCTCCCTGGGGTCATGGGTTGGGTGTGGGGCCATGGAGAACCTCCCTGGGGCCCTGGGTTGGGTGTGGGGCCATGGAGACCTCCCTGGGGTCATGGGTTGGGTGTGGGGCCATGGAGGCCATGGAGACCTCCCTGGGGTCATGGGTTGGGTGTGGGGCCATGGAGACCTCCCTGGGGTCATGGGTTGGGTGTGGGGTCTTGGGACCATGGAGAACCTTCCTGGGGTCATGGGTTGGGTGTGGGGCCATGGGCTGGGTGTCCCTGGTGAGGAGACATCTCCCCACGTGTCCCCACGTGTCCCCACACGTCCCCGTGTGCCCTCAGGTTTCCTGAGCACGGGGGACCAGGCGGCGAAGGGCAACTACGGGCTCCTGGACCAGATCCAGGCGCTGCGGTGGCTCAACGAGAACGTGGGGCACTTTGGGGGTGACCCCCAGCGCATCACCATCTTCGGCTCCGGCGCCGGCGCCGCCTGCGTCAGCCTCCTCATCCTCTCCCACCACTCCGAAGGTATCTCCTCCCCTGTCCCTGAGGACCCCAAATCCTCCAGAAACCCCCTGGATCACTGGGGGGGCTCCACCCCCACATCCCTGTGTCCATCACAGCCTGGTGGGACTCCCACAGCCTGGTGGGACTCCACCCCACGCCCCCCTGCCCCTCACAGCCTGGTGGGACTCCATCCCCACGTCCCCCCTGCCCCTCACAGCCTGGTGGGACTCCACCCCCACGTCCCCCCTGTCCATGACAGCCTGGTGGGACTCCATCCCCATGTCCCCCTGTCCATGACAGCCTGGTGGGACTCCATCCCCATGTCCCCCTGTCCCTACTCCATCCCCATGCCCCCCTGTCCCTCACATCCTCGTGGGACTCCACCCCCACGTCCCCCTGTCCATGACAGCCTGGTGGGACTCCATCCCCACGCCCCCCTGTCCCTACTCCATCCCCACGTCCCCCTGCCCCTCACAGCCTGGTGGGACTTCATCCCACGCCCCCCTGCCCCTGACAGCCCGGTGGGACTCCACCCCTCGCCCCCCTGCCCCTCACAGCCTGGTGGGACTCCACCCTACGTCCCCCTGCCCATCACAGCCTGGTGGGACTCCACCCCTCGCCCCCCTGCCCCTCACAGCCTGGTGGGACTCCACCCCACGTCCCCCTGCCCCTCACAGCCCGGTGGGACTCCACCCCACGCCCCCCTGCCCCCCAGGTCTCTTCCAGAAGGCCATCGCGCAGAGCGGCACGGCCATCTCCAGCTGGTCGGTGAACTACCAGCCCCTGAAGTACACGCGGCTGCTGGCGGCCAAGGTGGGCTGCGAGCGGGCGGACACGGGGGCCGCGGTCGAGTGTCTCCGGCGCCAGCCCTTCCGCGCCCTGGTGGACCAGGACGTCCAGCCGGCCCGGTACCACGTGGCCTTCGGGCCGGTGGTGGACGGTGACGTGGTGCCCGATGACCCAGAGATCTTGATGCAACAAGGGGAGTTCCTCAACTACGACATCCTCATCGGGGTCAACCAGGGAGAGGGGTTGAAGTTCGTGGAGGACTCGCTGGAGAACGAGGACGGCATCTCGGCCTCCTACTTCGACTTCACCGTCTCCAACTTCGTGGACAACCTGTACGGGTACCCCGAGGGCAAGGACATCCTGCGGGAGACCATCAAGTTCATGTACACGGACTGGGCCGACCGCGACAACGGCGAGATGAGGAGGAAGACCCTGCTGGCCCTCTTCACCGACCACCAGTGGGTGGCCCCGGCCGTGGCCACGGCCAAGCTCCACGCCGAGTACCAGTCGCCCGTCTACTTCTACACCTTCTACCACCACTGCCAGACGGACGCGCGGCCCGAGTGGGCGGACGCGGCCCACGGGGACGAGATCCCCTACGTCTTCGGGGTGCCCATGGTGGGGGCCACCGACCTCTTCCCCTGTAACTTCTCCAAGAACGACGTCATGCTCAGCGCCGTCGTCATGACCTACTGGACCAACTTCGCCAAGACAGGGTGGGTCAGCGGGGTCACGGGGGGCCGGGGAGCACGGGGGTGGCGCTGGTGGGACCCCATCGCCACATCCCTGTGGGTGGGCAGGGGGCGA
Source organism: Caprimulgus europaeus (assembly GCA_907165065.1). The sequence goes on from CAJRAV010000026.1 coordinate 50,963, forward strand.
CTGTCTGCAGGGGTGGTGGGTGGGTGGGTGAGCAGTTGGGTGGGTGGGTGAGCAGTTGGGTGGGTGGGTGGAGGAGCAGTTGGGTGCGTGGAGGAGCAGTTGGGTGGGTGGGTGGGTGAGCAGGTGGGTGGGTGGGTGGAGGAGCAGTTGGGTGCGTGGAGGAGCAGTTGGGTGGGTGGAGGAGCAGTTGGGTGGGTGGGTGAGCAGTTGGGTGGATGGTTGAGTGGTTGGGTGGATGAGAGGATGGTTGAGTGGTTGGGTGGGTGGGTGGATGAGTGGTTGGGTGGGTGGGTGAGCAGTTGGGTGAGTGGGTGGGTGGGTGGAGGAGCAGTTGGGTGGGTGGAGGAGCAGTTGGGTGGGTGGAGGAGCAGTTGGGTGGGTGGTTGAGTGGGTGGGTGGGTGGATGAGCAGTTGGTTGGGTGGATGGTTGACTGGTTGGTGGGTAGTTGGTTGGTTGGTTGGTTGGTTGCATGAATGGGCAAGTGGTTGGGTTGGGTGGGTGGGTGGGTGGGTGGAGGAGCAGTTGGGTGGGTGGAGGAGCAGTTGGGTGGGTGGAGGAGCAGTTGGGTGGGTGGGTGGAGGAGCAGTTGGGTGGGTGGAGGAGCAGTTGGGTGGGTGGGTGGAGGAGCAGTTGGGTGGGTGGAGGAGCAGTTGGGTGGGTGGGTGGAGGAGCAGTTGGGTGGGTGGAGGAGCAGTTGGGTGGGTGGAGGAGCAGTTGGGTGGGTGGAGGAGCAGTTGGGTGGGTGGGTGGAGGAGCAGTTGGGTGGGTGGAGGAGCAGTTGGGTGGGTGGGTGGAGGAGCAGTTGGGTGGGTGGGTGGATGAGCAGTTGGGTGGGTGGATGAGTGGTTGGGTGGGTGGATGAGCAGTTGGGTGGGTGGGTGGATGGTTGATTGGTTGGGTGGATGGATGATTGGTTGGTGGGTAGTTGGTTGGTTGGTTGGATGAATGGGCGAGTGGTTGGGTGGGTGGTTGGTTGAGTGGATGGGTGGGTGGGTAGTTGGGTGGGTGGGTAGTTGGGTGGGTGGGTAGTTAGGTGAATGAGCAACCAGTTGGCCTCATGGGTTGAGCTGCAAGCCCCATCTATGACGGGCTGAACACATGAAAACCCCACCTAGCTCTGACCCCCCAACTTTAACCTCCCCTCCACCCTTCCTCCTCTCCCCCCAACCTCTACAGAGACCCCAACCAGCCGGTCCCTCAAGACACCAAGTTCATCCACACCAAGCCCAACCGCTTCGAGGAGGTGGTGTGGACGCGCTTCGACGGCAAGGACAAGCGGTACCTGCACATCGGGCTGAAGCCGCGCGTGCGGGACCACTACCGGGCCAACAAGGTGGCCTTTTGGCTCGAGCTGGTCCCCCACCTGCACAACCTGCACCAGCTCCCCCACTCCTCCACCACCACCCGCCTGCCCCCGCCCCCCGCCGGCGGTGCCGGCTCACCCCCGCGGCGCCCCCCCGGCCACCCGGCGCCCGGCGGCTCCGTCCTCGGCGCCGCTGGAGGAGGAGGAGGAGGAGGAGGAGGAGGTGGGGGGTGGGGGGCGGCGCCGTTTCGCCCCCTTCCCCGGGGACTCCCGGGATTACTCCACGGAGCTGAGCGTGACGGTGGCGGTGGGGGCGTCCCTCCTCTTCCTCAACATCTTGGCCTTCGCCGCCCTCTACTACAAACGTGACAAGCGCCCCCCCCCCGACCCTCGAGGGGGGGTCCCACGTCGTCTCACCCCTCCCCCCCCCAATCGAGGAGCACCCAACGATTTGCTGGGTCACGGGGGGACGGGGGCGGGGGGGGAGGAGGAATTGGTGTCGTTGCAATTAAAACATCCCGAGAGGATGGTGGTGGGGGTGGGGGTGGGGGTAGGGGTGGGGGTAGGGGGTGGGGACCCCCCCCCCGACACGACGCTGCGCCCCCCCAGCGGCCCCCCGGACTATACGCTGGCGCTGCGGCGGGCGCCCGAGGACGTCCCGCTCATGACCCCCAACACCATCACCGTGGTGGCGGGGGGGGGGCTACCCCCCCTCCATCCCTTCGCTCCCCCCTTCCCCCCCCCCCCAGGACATAACAGCACCCTGCCCCACCCCCACTCCACCACTCGTGTATAGTTGGCTCAACCCCCCCCAACCCCCCCCTCCCCAACCCCCCCAACCGACTCCTGACCCCCCCCCAAAAAAAAGGATTTAAAATTACCCCCAAAATGCCCCCCAAAAATAAAAACTACAGAAAAAAGACACCCCCCCCCATAAAAAAAAGGTGAAAACCACCCCAAAAATATGACCCCACCCCCCCAAAAGTGAAAGCTACCCAAAATAAGATGGCCCCCCCCCCAAAAAACCTGGGGGTCCCAACCAGGTGTGTGGGGAAGGGGCAATGGGGGGACCCCCCTCCCAAAAGGAAAACCCTCCCCCCCCATGGACATGAGGGGGTGCAGAAGACCCATGGGGACAACCCCCCCTCGCAGCCCCCCCCCCAAAATAGGACCCCCCCCTGCAATTTAACACCTGGGGCCACTGAAAGGGAAATGGGGACCCCCCTCCCCCCCAACATGGGGACCCCCCACCCCCCCAAAGACGCATGGGAACCTGTCCCCCCCCCCCACCAGACTCCTGGGTCCCCTAAAGACACAATGGGGGGGGGGAAAAACCCCTCCCCCCCCCAGGACACCTGAGACCCCCATGGAGGGGGAGGGGAGGGGGGGGCTCCCCCCCACCCTGCTACCGTTGCATGTGAGGAAAATTAATCAAAAATCTGTGAAAATGAGAAAAAATGAAGCTGGGGGGGGAGGGGAGGGTGATGCCACCCCCCCCCCCCATTCCCCCCCCTTCCCCTCCCCCCCCCGTGGGGGGGCCCTTCTGCCCCTCCCCCCCACTCCCCCATTTTCTTTCTTTCGCGCTTTCTGTACAAAGAAAATTGTGCCAAACGCAGCAGTTTTGGGGTTCGGGGGGGGTCCTGGGTGTCCCCCCCCCCCAACCCCTACCCCACCCTCGCTGCCCCCTCCCCCCCCGAACCCCTCTGTCCCCCCTCCTGGTGCCAAGATGGCCGCCGGCGCCACCCGAGATGGCTGACGGGGACTGAGAGCGTGAGATGGCGGCTGATGCTCTGCCCGTTGCCATGGTAACCACGAGCATCTTCCTCGGTCAGCCGGTTGCCATGGTGACTTCTATCGCAACCAGTTGCCATGGTGATGTCACCACTGAGCTGGTTGCCATGGTGACCAGGAGGAAAGAGGGTACCACTGCACCGGTTGTCATGGCAACCTCAGCACTGACCCTGTTGCTATGGCAACCCTGATCAGCCAATTGGTTGCTATGGCGACCAAGAGCATGGGGGGGGGACAAGTGGCCTGGTTGCCATGGTAACCTCATCACTGACCAGTTGCTATGGCAATGGATAGCACCCAGCCAGTTGCCATGGTGACCTCATCACCGGCCCTGTTGCCATGACAACCTGCGGGCACCACCGACCTCGTTGCCATGGTGACCCCCACACCCGCGACCTTTGATTTCAGCCTGTTGCCATAGCAACCGCCTATCCCCTACCTCCCCCCCCTGCCCTCCCCCCCTCGGCGGCCTATGGACACTGACCCGTTGCCATGGCGACTCCCTCACCCCACCCTGGTGACGTCACGTCCCCGCCCCTCCCCGTTGCCATGGCAACCGCAGCCCCTGCCCCAACTCCAACCCCGAGAGCATCTATTTTTATTCCCGGGGGGCCGCGGGGGAGGGGGGGGATGGGCGGGGCCTCGGGAAGGGCGTGGCCTCGATGGGGGAGGGAGAGGGGGTGGGGGCGGGGCGGCCCCGGGGGTTTGTTTTTAAGAAAAAAAAAAGCGACAAAAAAGAGGGAAAAAAAAAATTTAATAAAATCGCCTCGTTCTTCCGCCGCCGCCGCTAGGGGGCGCTGCAGCAGCCGCGCCGTTGCCATGGGAACGGGGATGGTTCCCCCTCCCTCCCTGGGTACCGCTGAGCTCCTATTGGCTGCACGGCGCTCTTTGGCGCCCCCCAGCGGCCCAGAGTGGGGCAGTCAGCGCGGGGGGGGGGGCACTGGGATTATACTGGGAGCAAAGTGAGGTTGGATCAGGGTTAAACTGGGGCTGGACTGGAGCTAAACTGGGACCGTGATGGGATTGTACTGGGAGCAAACTGGGATCACACTGGGCACAGAGTGGGGCCGTACTGGGAGCAAACTGGGATCACACTGGGCATGCACTGGGGCCGTACTGGGAGCAAACTGGGATCACAGTGGGCACGCAGTGGGGCTGTACTGGGAGCAAACTGGGATCACAGTGGGGCCGTACTGGGAGCAAACTGGGATCACACTGGGCACGCAGTGGGGCTGTACTGGGAGCAAACTGGGATCACACTGGGCACGCACTGGGGCCGTACTGGGAGCAAACTGGGATCACACTGGGCACAGAGTGGGGCCGTACTGGGAGCAAACTGGGATCAGACTGGGCACGCACTGGGGCCGTACTGGGAGCAAACTGGGATCACACTGGGCACGCACTGGGGCCGTACTGGGAGCAAACTGGGATCACACTGGGCACGCACTGGGACCGTACTGGGAGCAAACTGGGATCACACTGGGCACGCACTGGGACCGTACTGGGAGCAAACTGGGATCACACTGGGCACGCACTGGGGCCGTACTGGGAGCAAACTGGGATCACACTGGGCACGCACTGGGGCCGTACTGGGAGCAAACTGGGATCACAGTGGGGCCGTACTGGGAGCAAACTGGGATGGGGATGTGGTTACACTGGAAGGAAACTGGGACTGCGCTGGGGATGCACCAGGGTTGTACTGGGAACAAACTGGGCCGATACTGGGCTGGGACCGCACCCTGATGGGGAGGGGGGCGGGGAAAGGGGCGGAGCTTCTCTCCCCCCCCACCCCCCACGGTGCGCGCGCGCCTGCACCTCCCCCCGCGCGTGCGCGAGGGGCCACCCCCCACGCCCCTCCCCCCACGACACCGACCGGGGATCCCACGGCTGGGTACCGCCCCTCCCCCACCCCCAGCAGGAGACCCCCACCCCACCCGCCCCTCCCCCACCCTCATCCTCATCACGATCGTTCCGGGGGGGGGGGAGGGGAGTGGAACCCAAAACTACGCGGGGGGAGGGGCGGGTAGGGGACCAGGGACCCCTCCCCCACCCTCGTGCGAGGTGAACGACCCCCCCCCTCCCCCACCCCAGAACCCCCGTCCCCCACCCTCGTGCCTGGCACGTGCGACCCTCGTGTGTGACACCCCCCCTACACCCCAAAACCCCCCACCCCCATCGTGACCATCCCCCCACCAACCCCCCAGCCCCTCCCCCACTCCCCATAACCCCCATCGCCCCCACAGCCCCTCCCCCACCCCCCCTCAAACCCCCAGCCCCTCCCCCACCCCCATAACCCCCCCGTGACCCCTCGTGCGAACCTTGTGCCTTCCACCCCACCCCCCCCAAAAGAAACCCCCCACCCCCAATTGTTACCCCCCTTCCCCACCCCCCACCACCCCCCCAGCCCCTCCCCCACCCCCAAGACCCCCCCCCCGCCCCCGAGACCCCCCCCCCCCCAGGCCATGGCCGCCTTGGCCAGTTCCCTGATCCGCCAGCGGAGGGGAGGTCGGGAGGGTCCCCCCCCCCATCACCCCCCCGGCCCCCCGCGCCCCCCCCGGGACCCCCCGCCCCTCCCCCCTCTGCCAACAGCAGCTGCGGGGGCTCGTGGCCAAAGTTGGGGGGTGCGGCCGGAAGAGGCGCCCCCGGGAGAAACCCCCTGGTGAGGGGGGGGCGTGGGGGGGTGGGGGATGGGGGTGGGAAGGGTCTGGAGATCATGGGGGGGGTCGTGGGGGGTCCTAGGGTGGGTCTTGGGGGTGGGGGGGGGCTCTTAAGGGGCGGGGAAGTGGGGGTGGGGAGGGGTCTGAGGGTCGTGGGGGGTTGGGGGGGGCCTAAGGGGTCTTGGGGGCATGGGGAAGGGGTTGGGTGGGTCTTGGGTGTGTGGGGGGGGTGGTTGGGGGGTGGGGAGGGGTCTGGGGGGTCTTGGGGGCGTCCTGGAGGGGTGTTTGGGGCAGGAAGGGGGGCACTGGGGCGTCTGGGGGCCTCTTAAGTGGGGTTCTGG
>CAJRAV010000027.1:0-56869 GCA_907165065.1 Caprimulgus europaeus
TCCTCTGTTCATAGGTACAAGGGAAATGAGTCTCAGCATGACAGCACTGCCAGGGAGCACCGGCACTTGATCATTACAGCTGTTCTCTTTCACTTCCACAATCTCTGAGGCCTTGTGTTGGTGAAGGCCTGAGTGCTCTGCCAGCTTGGTGACAGTCCTGCTGCCTGGTAGTCCTGTGACCACAGGCAGGGACAGGCAATGGGCACCTCTGTGACAGAGCTGCCCTCCATATCAGCATTTCCAGAAAGAAAGGTGATTTCCTCGGGGCAGTGCCTGAAGGCTTCCATCTTCTTCCAAAGTTTCTCTCAAGAATATTCCCACGAATGAGGCCTGCAGATGAAAACACCAGCACAGAGCTAAACAATGTGAGTGTGCAGGGTGTGGGGACGCAGCAGTGTCCTTGCTCAGCCAGGCCATCTGTGATTGACCTGAAGCAGAGCAGGGTCTGCTCTGTGCCCGTGCTCACTGGACACCCTGGGGAAGCTGCCCTAGAACAATCAGCATGGACCAGCTCCTCACAACCACCATTCCCAGCACTGGCCTCTCACCCCACCTCCAAGAGGTTCTTTGTCCCTCCATGGAAGGACACCACATGAGTAGGTCACAAGTCCATGTTTGCATTAGACATGTGAGATGTGAGCATGCACATCATGTACATGGGGTGAGATGAACCCCAGAGAGCACAAATGCCATCAGCTATTCCTACAGACACCATGAAGGCCTGAGGGAGAGACAGTGCCTCGAGGTCACTTCACATTGGCAGTCACGTCCCATGGGAAACTACTTGAATGCAGCACTGGGATGTGCTTCCTTGAACCAAGGTCCCTGTGTCCATTCCCCATGGTGTGGGGCACTACAGAGAGGTGTAGAGCAGGGTGAAACACCACAGGGCTGAGGTTGCTCCCAGGCTCCTGGAGTAGCAACAGGAAGACAGAGAGAAACTGTGTCTCTTGCCTCTGTGTGGAAAATCACAGAATCACAGACTCATAGAACCAAAGGATGGTTTGGGTTGGAAGGGACCTTTCAGGTCATCTAGTCCAACCCCCCTGCAGTGACCAGGGACTGATCTTCAACTAGATCAGGTTTCACAGGACCTTGTGCAACCTGACCTTGAATGTTTCCAGGGATGAGGATTCTACCACCTCTCTGGGAAACCTGTGCCAGGGTTTCTCCACCTACACTGTAAAAATTTTCCTCCTTAGATCAAGTCTAAATCTCCCCTCTTTTAACTTAAAACTGGGGATATCCTAAAACCTCCCTTGTCCTGTCCCTACAGGCCCTATTAAAAAGTTTACTCCCACCAATCTTATAGGTCCTCCTTAAGTATTGAAAGGCTGCAGTCAGGTCTCCCCAGAGCCTTCTCCAGGCTGAGCAAACACAACTCTCAGACTCTCTTCAGAGGAAAGGTGATCCAGCCCTCTGATCATTTTTGTGGCCCTCAGTACAAGACAGACCTGCTGGCCATGCTTCTTTTGATGCAGCTCAGGATATGTTTGGCCTTCTGTGCTGTGAGTGCACGTTGCTGCCTCATGTCCAGCTTTCCGTCCTCCAGTACCAGTACCCTTAAGTCCTTCCCCACAGGGCTGTGCCACATCCCTTCATGCCCCAGCTTGTATTGACACTGTGGGTTGCCCTGACCCAGGTGCAGGACCTTGCACTTCAACCTCTTGAACCTCATGATGTTAATATGGGCCCATTTCTCAAGCTTGTCCAGGTCCCTCTGGATGGCTTCTTGTCCCTCAGGCACATCAACTGCACCACTCAGCTTGGTGTCATCTGCAAACTTGCTGAGAGTGCACTCGATTCCACTGTCTATGTCAGGGGTCCTCAAACTTTTCAAACAGGGGCCGGTTCACTGTCCCTCAGACACTGTCGGGGCCGGACTATAGTTTGGAAAAAAAGGAACGAACTCCTGTGCACACTGCACATATTTTATTTGTAGTAGTGCACAAAAAAAAACAGGAAAAAATGTAATATTTAAAATGAAGAACAATTGTAATCAACAAAAACAAATAATATTTCAATGGGAACTACGGGCCTGCTTTTGGCTAATGAGATGGTCACTGTTAGGTTCCATATTTGTCACTGCCAGTCGTAGCAAGTGATGCAAGTGTTCATCAGTGAGTCTGGGTCTGATTGGAGAGTTCAGATGTTTCATTCTGGAAAAAGTCTGCTCACAGACAGAGGTGCTGCCACAGCTGGTTGCAGTTTTGAGTGCACGGTTCCTGAGATGATGATACGTCTCTGAGGGGAGAGATGCACAGAAATGAGTAAGGCTGCTTGATTTGAATGCATCTCTCAGCGAGTCACAGGCTGTAGTTCGGCCAGTTCCATTTGGTAACTCGGATCAACAGTTTCAGTGTCAACAGCAAATGGGTTCTGGAAAAGCTGTCTGTGCTGTTCATGGAGACAAAGCTCTTTACATACAATCTGAAACTCCTTTTGCAACATTTCTAGTACATCCACACATGTTTTGTTTGGGAATGCAACTGCTGTTTTTTCTGCAGACAGGTTTTGAGTGGTGGGGAGATGGCAGAAGTTTTCCTCCTTTACTTGGTTAATGAGCAGGTCTAATGTGACTTGAAATGCTTTCACATGTGAATACATATCACAGATGAGCTTCCCCTTTCCTTGAAGTTGGACACTGGAATTGTTGAGTGGCTCTGTTACATCTGTCAGAAGCACAAGGTGCCATTTCCATTCTGCATCTTTGAGCTCTGGTACATTTTGTTTTCAGAAAGCATAAAATCATAAACCTGTGGAAGTCAGTCATAAAATTGTTTCAAAACTCTCCCTTGACTCAGCCAATGGACTTCTGTGTGGTACAGAATATCTTCATGGGCCACATTGAGCTCAGACAGAAATTCCTGAAACTGTCTGTGGTTTTGTGCATGAGCTCTGATGAAGTTAACACAAGAAACCACAATTTTCATGACAGAGCCCAGCTTCAGTGATTTACAACACAGTGCTTGGTGGTGGATGATGCAGTGTATGGCTATTGGATGTGAATGGTTGCGTTTGTCCATCCCTTTGTTATTGTGTGTAGCCACTCCTTCCATGGACCCCAGCATGCTAGGAGCACCATCAGTTGTCACACTGAAGAGTTTACCCCTGGGGTTCCTCACTGATGTAGGGAGACAAACTCAGAGTTCCAGTGGGATACGTTAGGAACCAAGAGCAGGACAAAAACCTCCCTTCTTGGAAGGTCTTCTTGGGACACATGTCCACACAGACAGCAACTGGTGTTTGACTGGTGTTTGGCATATCTGCCTTGCACTGTCCCACCTGTGGTGATGCTGATGGCAGATGCCATCCTGGAGAGGAACAGAAAGCTGCCAGGTGAGCACAATGGATCTCCAGGGACCCTGTGTGAGTCAGAGTGGGCAGTGAGTGGCACCTCATAAAACGAGTCAACATCCAAGATAAAGTCTTCCAGAGGAAAAGGAGAAATAGAAGAGCCTCAGGGTTAAAGAGGGCTCTGCAGTGCCAGGAGAGGCTGTGAGGAGCCAGCAGGCAAAAGGACACAAGTCTGGAGAGTGGTTCAGGACACCCTCTGGGAAACCTCATGGACTGGTCCTAGTGCAGCCCTCCCTTGCCTTTTGTGCCAGCAGACTCTCCTCATGTTCTTGCCCAGCCACATCCTTGGCTACTGAGCCATGAAAGGAAGATGGAAGGGGCTCAGCAGCAGTAGATTCAACTGGGTCTGCTCAGCACCCCAACCAACACAGCCAGTATGGGGTCACCCTGTGGCCTCAAAGCATCAAAGCTCCCTCACTCTGCAGAGCAACACCACCAGCTCTGGACCTTGTGGGGATCGCACGGTGGGAACAAGAGTGGTTGGACAGGCCAGCATGGATTCATTCAGCTGTGGGAAGGGTCTCTGGGGAGCAGGGATGTCTCTGGAGAAGAGCAAGGGAGCTGGAAGGAGTCAATGAGAAAGAGAAACCTGTGTTGGGGCACAGGCAGTCTGTGGTGGGCATCTCCTGGGCACAAGACCGGGGTCCTGGAGTTTCGGTCACATGCATTTCCTCATGTCATGGTGAATCTCCATCCCTGGGGCTGATGGGGAGGCTGAGATCCCTCTCTGCACCCCAGCCAGTGCTGTGCCCTTCGGAGGGGCTGGGGCTGTGGGGTGAGTGCCCAGAGCTCTGTAGCACCCTAAAGCAGGCAGTGACATGGGGCCAGCCCAGACTGGGCTGCTCTGTGGGGCAGGGGAGAGGGCAGGACAGGTGGGAAGAGTTGGGGGTGGGGGCTGGGCTCACGTGGAAAGTGCCCAAGAGAGGATCACAGCAATGTTAGCTTAGGTGTTTGACTATGCAGGGCAAGGACACACTCAAGTGGGTGTTTGGTGCAGAGCCCAGTCTTCTGGAAGGGAGCTGAGACATGCAAAAGCAGGCGAGAAGAGGCTGGTCTGTGGCCTTGGTGACATGGATAGTCTGAGACTGTCCCCCCAGTGCCTCAGGGAATTCATAAGCCCTCTCAGCCTTTCCCATCAGGTATTTCCAACACTGGCTTCTCACACCCATTCATGAGAATTTATTCTCTGTGGCCATTTCCTTCCTCCTGCAGGTCTCAGGACCTCCTGCTTCCCCTCTGTATGGAGGGAAGAACCAGTCCTGCCCAGCCTCTCTCCTTCCCCAGACCTGGGCAGTCCCTAGAGCAGAGCTGTCTGTGAACCCTGGTGTGGGACATGGTTGGGGCTTGGCTGGGGCTGGGCACTGCGGTTCTGCAAAAGAATGAGGGCTGGTGGGGATGGACATTGAGGTCTGACATGGGGACTCAGGTGGGGATGTTTCCCCACCCCAAACACCCCCTGTCCTGTGTGGTGTCTGATGAGGGGGCCATGGGGACGTGTGTTGGGCAGCAGGGCTGTGCTGGTGCAGGGATGGGCCACAGGTGGGAGCCACAACACAATGATCAGGAGGTGGAAGCAAGGATGGGCTGTGAAGGAGGAATGTAGAAACATGACCTCAGTGTATGGGCATGTGTTCAGGAAAGTCAAGGATCCCCTGGAGCTGGTGGGGGCTGCAGGCAACACCAAGAGCTGAATGAAGAGCTTCAGTCACTGTGTTTGCAGTGAAAGGCTGAACAAGGAACACGCTGCTGACTGATGGGGGGTCAGAACTGCAGACACAGGTGGGGCTGGGGCACTCAAGGCCTCTTTGCCTTAGTCTGTGCTAAAAAGCTCTGCCAGGCCTCTGCTCAGTGAAAGGGCTCAAGGAGCAGGAGAGCACATCTTGAAGGAAGGTCAGGAAATCCCACAAGGACAACTGCCAGTTTCTGCCCCTGCAGGGAACTAACCCTAGCAATGGCCCAGGCTGGGGGCTGCCTGGCTGGGAGCAGCTCTGTGGGAAGGGTCTTGGTGGTCAGGGAGCTGGGCAGGAGGCAGCCATGTGCCCTGGCACCAAGGGAGGCCAGCAGTGCCCTGGGCTCTGGACCAGGAGGTGGAGGGAAGGGACTCCCCCCTCTACAGGGAACTTGCTATACCCCATCTGGAACACTGTGTCCAGTTTTGGGAACCCAGTACTGGAAAGGTGCTGGGAAGCTGGAGCAGGATTAGTGAAGGGCCCTGGAGATGGTCAGGGGACTGGGTCACTTTCTCTGTGAAGAAAGACTGATGAAACTGAGATTGTTCACCCTGGAGATGGGATGACTGAGGGGCACCTCACAGCAAGGAGAGCCTCAGCTTTTCCACCATGGAGCTAGGCAAACAGTGGAACAAGCATTGGTCCTCCATCCTTGCAGGTTTTCAAGACCCAGATGGACCATGCCTTGAGCAACCAGGTCTGACCATATACCTGATCCCACTTTGAGCTGAAGGGCTTTGTACAGGTCTCCCAAGGTGTACTCTGAACCGAAATGATTTCATCATCCTGGGATCTCTTGTCTGGTACAAGACAAGAGACACCATCTGATCAGCAGATGAGAAAGCAGATGTTTATAGGGCACAAATCCTCCTGTGATCTATGTGACCATCTAAATGAAGTCAGGTGAACATCTCCTCCCCTCTACTGACTGCAAGGGCAGCCTGGGAGGCACAGCCTCAGAAAGCTCTACATGACCCCTGAAGCTCATTGCATCCAGCTTTAACCACCTCAAAGGCCATGGTCTGGACCCTGAAGCTCCCTTCCATCATTTTGGGGCATCACAGAAGCTGAATGCCACCTGCAACTATAAAATACATTCCTAATGTTCATGGACAGCAAGGAGATTCTCTTTCTGGTGCTTTCTCATGCCACTTGGACTCCATGTGGTTTTTGTCTCCCCTTGTTTTGGACAACTGTTTGGGTGTCTCTCCAGTCTTGCTCATACAGGCTCCTCTTAGAGCTGAGAGGGGGTCTTGACCTTCCTTCAGTGTTGTTTGCCATCACAGCACTTTTAAATCACTTCCTTCCTTCGTTCCCCTGGCCCCTGATCAACCCCCACACGGCCTGGGTATTAGCTCACTCCTGGCCTCTTCTTTCCAGCTGAACCCCATCCAAGCTGAGGTCCCAGGTCTGGTTCTGAGCCTCCTTTGGCCCAAGGCAGCCTCCCAAAAGGATGGAATAAATCAAGCAAGGATGGCTGAGCAGCCAAAGCAAGCCTGGAGAAGATCCCTGGGGTGTCCCTGGGCCACAGGGGCAGCACATGTGACTCAAAGGAGACTTGGGCAAGGACTGACATGCTGCTTGGTGACAGGTCTGCTCCAGAAGAAATAGGACTGAGCATGGTGTCCATGAGCACGATCTGCCCTCCTGCCCACCACAGCCAGTCAAGTGTGTGTAACTGAGGTGCACCCAGAAAGGTCTCCCTTTGGGCACAGGCAGTTGATGAATGACTGGTGCTGGACTCTGTGACTCACAAACAAGGCAGAACTGGATGAGGATGTCAATGCTGAGGACAGCCATGGCTGCAGTGACCATGGCAGCGAAAAAGACAAACAGCAGAATCACAGCCTTGGACTGCAGGGCAGCAGATTACACATGGTCCAGAAACTGGTTGGCAGGATCCTGGAGAGCCAAGGTCCATGGAGCCCTCTTGGGTTGTCAGGGACAACAACATCAAAGCTCCAAACCACATCAGTCTGATGTTCTGGGAGCTGAGCAGGGTTTAGCTGGAAGCTGGTGGGGATGAAGAGGGATCTTGTGCCTGAACAGTTCAAACACAAGGCAGGAAGACGGAGCAGGTTGTCCAGGAGGCAGATAGAGACAAGGCCTTGGCATTCTGGGATGGAAGCAGGAAAGTCAAAGCTCAGCTGGGACTGGAACTACTGAAGTGATGGGGATGGCAACCAGAAAGGCCTTCTGGAAGTTCACTGGCAGCACAAGGAGTTGGCTGAGGAAAATGTGGACTCATGGCTCAGTGGGGCAAGACAAGTAGTGACAAGACCTGGAAAAGGATGAGGAACTCATTGCTTTTTCCTATTATTTTTTCCTGATAAGACCTGTCCCAGACCTCCCTGGTCCTTGGGTCTCCCACCAACATCTGTCTTAGCAAGGTTGAAGATGAAGAGGCAGTATCAGGATCTACAGCTGCACCAGATGGTCATCTGCATCTCAGCCCCTGGGAAGGGGATGGAGCTTCTCAATTTGAGTAATTCCTTTGCTCACACCCTTCAGCTGTTGCTATCTGAGATCATTCAATCACAGAATGGGTTGGGCTGGAAGGGACCTTAATGATCATTCAGTTCCAACCCCTCTGACATCAGCAGGGACACCCCCCACTAGATCAGGTTGCTCAAAGCCTCATCCAACCTGGCCTTTAACTCATCCAGGGAGGGGGCATCCACAACTTCTCTAGGCAACCTGTTCCAGTGTCTCACCACTCTCACAGAGAAGAATTTCTTCCTAATATCTAATCCAAACCTCCCCTCTCTCAGTTTAGAGCCATTTCCCCTTGTTCTGTCATTAACTGTCCTTATAAAAAGTCCCTCCCCAACACAGATGTCCTGGTGTAGATGAAGTACCCATATGCTGCTTGGAAATGTGACCCAAGACCAATGGGAACCCTTCTGAAGCATTCTCTGGACACTAGAAAAAGTATCTGCAGACACCTCAGGTGAGACAACTTCTTCCTCTCCGTTGACTAGAAAGGGAAGTCTGGACAACTTCATTTGACATGGGCTTCTGCTCAGAGGTGTCTGATGTTGGGGGAGACCCATCGCCTCCCTTTCTTCACCTAAAATTGAGTTGCTCTTCATTTACCCTGGAGGGAATGAAAAGGGAGTGTTCATGGTTGGTCTAGAGATGCCTTTAAGGGGACACTGTGACAGAGATGTGTTGAGAAGAGTGCAAATCTGGCCACCCAAAACCAGGCTGTTTTGCTAAGTGGTTCACCCTGCTTCCCAGTATCGGGTGAGAGAGCCTGCCACGTTAGTGGGTGACTCTCCATGCAGAGAGTGAGGAGTGGTTTGGCCCCCACATGTCAGATATTTATAGACATTGATCAGATCCCCTCTCAGTCTTCTTTTCTTCCAGCTCTCTCAACCTTTCCTCACACAGGAGATGCTCCAGGCCCCTCATCATCTTTGTGGCCTCCACTGGACTCTTTCCAGAAGATCCCTGTCCTTCTTGAACTGAGGAGCCCAGAACTGGACATGGTACTCCAGATGTGGCCTCACCAGGGCAGAGTAAAGGTGCAGGAGAACCTCCCTCAACCTGCTGGCTGCTCTCTTTCCAGTGCAGCCCAGGAGACTGTTGGCCTTGTTGGCCACAAGGGCACACTGCTGGCTCATGGCCAGCCCGCTGCCCACCAGCACACCCAGGTCCTTTTAGATGAGGATACCCAGATCTAAAACAAAGAATGAGTTTTGATACAATCTTCAGCTTTTTAAATTATTTGTGTTTATTTCCTCTTAGTTGAGCTTCATTTTGTTTTTACACACCAGCCTTTGTGAGATTTCATTAATATTTTTATATTACTATTTTGAAATAAAAAATAATTTCCAGCACTGAGGTGGGATGTAGCTATGGGGACACGGATGCCTGGTGCCAGTGCAGGTGTCCTGGGCCTCTGTCTGGCCTCTCTCAGCAGCTCTGGAGGGGCTCTGGTCTCCTGCAGGAGACCTCCTGTCCTGTGTGACAACATCTTGTCACTGGGCAATATATCAGAAACACTGGGGTGTCTACAGGTGACACTCAAAGTCCATGGTCAGACAGCTGAGCTCTCCCTGGAAAGGGGAAGAACTGCTTGCATTTAAAAACAAACAAACAAACAAAAAAACCCCAAACAAACAAAAACACACCACCCAAAAAACCCACATGAGGAGCTTTTCATCAGCTGAAATGATTGGAAACTTGTAGTAAAAGGATGATGGTTTTGCACTCCCTTACTGTGTTTCTATCTCTCAGTTCCCATCTGTCTGTCTGAAACATTTCTGATGAGGTTGTCCCCTGTGGATGGTGAACCTCACTGGAGGCAGCTTCAACTTAGCAGAGAGTTGAGGAGTGTGGGTTCTTGTTTATTAAACTTTACCGTGCTTTCCTTCGGTTTGTGTGCAATGAAGAGAAACTCTGCTGTGCCTGTGTGCAGCCAGGTCTGTGGGGAAAGCAGGGGGAGTTGGTGCAGAGGAGCTGTGACCTCCAGGTGCAGACTTCAGTGGAGAAGTCTCATGTCAGGAGAAATGATGCAAGTCCCAGGGGGCTGGTGAGAGCAGTGGCAGGGCTGAGGAGGTGAGGAATCAGGATGTCCACACTGTGTTCGGTCCTACCCATCCTGACATCATTAGGAGACCCCCTGCACCAATATCAGTTGGAGAAAGCTGCAACCACTTTGACTGTAAATTGCAAATGTTATAAAATAAACTTAAAAATAAAGAATACTTTACTATTAAATGCTCAGTGAAATCTTCCCCTTTATGTACACTCCCGAGACCTCTCCAATTAGCTACATAAGACTTGAAGACTGAAATAAATAATTTGAAGAGACATGGCTTCTTGCATTTTAATGAGCCTCATAGTGTATTTGGTGCTGAGAAAATGAATCTCAGACACTGAATCTGAACTGGATGATGGTGACTGGGAGAAGTGTCTGAAGATATGAAGACAGAAAATGTCACCCCCTTCTTCAAGAGGGGCAAGAAAGAGGAATCAGGACACTACAGGCCTTTCTGCCTTGCCTTGAACATTAGGAAGGGGTTGAAGCAGCCAATCCTGGGAACCCTGATGAGGCACTTGAAGGACAAGAAAATAATCAGGGGTTGTCAACCTGGCTTCACCAAGGGGAAATCATGTTCATCAACTTGATAAACTTCTATGATGAAGTGACTGGCCTGGTAGATGAGGGAAGAGCAGTGGATATTGTCTGCCTGGACTTCAGGAAGGCTTTCAGCACTGTCAGCCATTGGATCCTCATACAGAAGCTGTTGAAGGATGGGCTGGCTGAGAAGGCTGTGAGGTGGATGCCTCTCCGTGGAGACAAACTACTGAGAAAACATCTCCGTTCCTCGGCTGCCATCTTCTGGAGACTACTAAAAGTTACAACTTTGGTTTTCCTTGTCAGGACGTGTCTGTTCATCAGCCATTTCCGTACAGCGAGTGCCACCCGCCGGAGATCAGTTGTAATTGCACGTATTACTTTGGTCCTCCGACGAATCAGATGATGAAGGAGACAGCTCCTGACAATTCATCCGTCTCTGCCAGCCAAATACAAAAGTGTGAGCGAGTTTTAAATCTTCTTGGGCTGGTCTAAGCATCCACGTTCTATTGCTGGGTCTTCTGAATGCAGTTCAGGTCTTTTTTTAAGATTAGAATAATATTTAGGTGTACCATCCTGGGAGTAACCTCTTCAATAGACACTGCAGCTGCTGAAACTTCTGTGAGCAACACTGCAGCTACTGACAGCCCTGCAACAGACACTGTGGCTACTGACAGCCCTGCAACAGGCACTGCAGCTACTGAAAGCCCTGCAACTGGTGCTACTGCTACACAGACTCCAGCAACAAGAACTGCAGCTACTCAAACCCAGGTGACAGACCCCCCCCAACTCACACTGTGGGCACTCAAATCCCAGTAGTACATACTGGAGCTACTCAGACCCAGGCAACAGACACACCCCACCCCCAACTCTCACTGCAGATACTCCAATTCCAATGACAAATACTCCATCTACTCAGATGGTGTTGGGCCCTGCTGCTCCAATCTCTGCAATGCAGCTACTCAGACTCTGCTGACAAGCACTTGGGCTGTGCAGATCCTAGTGGAGAGTGATGAGTTTGATCTAGAGCACCAACCAATACCAGTAAGAATTGCCCCTATACAGAAGAAAGAGTATAAAAAGGAAACAACTCACTTTGCAATGAAGGAAGATAAACCAGTGTGGAATAATTAGTGAAGGTTATTTAAAAATCAGAAAATGGCCCTGTTCACACACTAGGGAAAGCTGTAATGTCAAAGGAGATTCCAGAGGAAGAATGCAACTGATATGAAAAGAATCCTCTAAGGTTGTTGCGTATTAGTACGGGGGATTGGGTGGAATGAAGACTCTTTAACCAAGCCCTGTAATCACTGCAGAAGAGATGCATGGGCACCAAGAAACTGATATATTATCTGTTTGCAACCCTGGGTTGACCATCTGGCTCCCTTGAGACAAATGCTTCCCTTGTGTGAACCTTGAATACAACACCAAAGCACACCTCCGGCTCATTGACCACAGACAGTGGTGGGAATTGATTGGGAAGTGTAGGATCTGGGCATGATGTAAATGGTGTAGAATAAGGGGTGGATAACATCCTGGGCTAGGTTAGGATAGAGTTAATTGTTCTCAGGGAACTTGGAGGGGGGTGGCTGCGGCAGCTGGCCTGGGTGGGACAGGGCAGGTATTCCATACCACATGATGGTATTCTGTACCACGTGATGGCATTCCATACCACATGACAGTGTTCCATACAACCTGACGTCATGCTCAGTATTTATACAGGGAAGTTCCAGGAGGAGGGGGCTGCTGGGTACCATAGTTCACGAGCTGGTTGGGTGGTGAGCTGTTTCCTTCCCTATATCACTTATTTTTTACATTGTATGTTCTTTTGTTAGTACTGTTGTTGTAGTTTGGTGTTGTTTCTCCATTACAATTCCAGTAAACTGCTTGTGTCTCAACCCCTGAGCCCCCTTCGTTTATATTTTCTCCTCCCCATACCACTGGAGGGTGGTGGGGGGGCAGCCACCCTTCCTGGTTAAATGACATCACCAAGGAAGAAGGGAGGGGTGGGGGGGGCGTGTTGTAAGATGAGGGTTTTATGTCTCACTACCCTGCTCTGATTCCTTGGTATTGAATTAAACAGATTTTTCCTCCCCAGGTCCAGTCTGTTTTGCCTGTGAGTGAGTGAGCCACCCCCGTCCTCATTGCAATCCATGATCCCCTTTCTTTTGTTCCTTTACCCATCTCACTGGGTGAGGGGGGAGTGAGTGCAGGACTGCATGGTCTGAGCTGTGAGTAAACCCATCAGAACAGCCCTTGGCAAAAAGTCTCAGGTGATCTTTCTTGAACTATAAACAGGACGTTTTCATCTGCAAGCATGTGGAGAGTGCCCAAAGATGGGGTTTAGAGGCCTTATGCACTTAGAGGCTGAGGGCCCTAGGCTGAGGAAAGTACAGAAGTAGCCTGAATGTGATTGAAGGGAGGTTTCAGAGATGGTGGAGCTTTTCTTTGTAGTGGAAAACAGGGTGAGAAGGAAATAATGTCACAAAGTGCAGCTGGGGAGGTCCAAACTGGACACGAGGAGTAAGAAAAATCACTCCAAGGGCAGTGCTGTGGTGCAACACATCACCCAGAAAGAATCTGGATCAGCCCAAGGCTTTGTGTGTCAAGGAGAATCCAGAGAGGATGGAGAGTAAAGGAAGGTGAAAGCAGGGTGGGGCAGCTAGATGGACGACTCCAGCCTACAGAGGAAGAGGCACAGGTGATGTGAGACCACAGGATGGTCTATGGTGGAAGTGAGAGAGAGATGTGGAAAAGCTGAAATTCCTTTGGTGATGGCTGTTTCTCTGCCACTGATGCCTATGAGGAGACAACTCTTCCTTCCAGCAATGGAACCTTCTGTCTTCCTTGTTCATCCTTGGGAGCCTGGGAAGTGTCATCCCATAGTCCTGCCCTTGGCATTGCCCATCTCCACATCACACTGCCCCAGGAACAGCCCTGAGGAATGAGTGAGGAACAGGATCTCCCTTCCCAGGGGCTGGGGCTCAGGGCCTGGCCCTTTGGTTAACGGGCTCAGGGCTTGGCCCTTTGCATTAATGAAACACATCCAGGTTTCCTCAGCATCAGAGACACCTTTACCTTGCTTTTCCTGACCTGCCATCACTGCCTCCAGTATTTTGCTCTAACTGGACCCTGGAGATGCATTCCCAGTAGTGTCCCTCAGTGGGACCCATTAGCACTACAAGAAACTTTGGAGGTTGCACTGACAATTCCTTCTGGAGAGGTTTCTTCAACTTCCTCTCAATATCTCATGAACTCAGCGTCAAACGCACGTGAGGCAGTTATTAAAATACCTTGCTCTGTGTGGGTCAGGGCTGCTCACAGCTGCAGATCAGTACAGCACATTGCCAGGAGATTTTTCAAGCAGCACAGCAAGGCAGGGGCTCCCTGAAGGGGGAGGATCCTCTTCTATCAATCTTCTACTCTGTGTTATCTGGGTGAGCAGTGGGACAGAAACATTCACCTGTCAGAAGAGGCAGTGAGACTCCAAATCTGTTTCTCTGAAAGGTGAATAAACCCTGGAGTATCAGAACCCAACACACATTCATTTACAGACAGCATCACTGTGGATTTCCCAGGCTCACCATGGTTGGTCTGATGGTGCCATCAGAGCCTGCCCAGCCACAGCTGCCCCTGGGCAGTGCCCTGGGGCTGGGAGGTGTCTGCAGGGCAGAGCTGAGCACACAGTGGGTGGGATGGGCTCTGGGAGCACTGGCAGGGAGGAGACCTGGGCACAGAGAAACATCTGCAGGCAGCAGAGCCATGGGCAAGAGGTGGGGAGAAATTGCCAAGAAGCATTCGGGGAGGCTGCCTTCAGGCAGCTCTCTTGTGGTCCTTCCCTGGAGATGCCTTCTGGGCATTGTCTGCTGGGCAAGGAGCTGACTCTCTCTGGAAAAAAGCACTTTTGCATGTCCCGTTTCAAAGTCATAAAAATGAAGACTTTTAATCCTAGAAAACTCTCACTACATATGGTGTTGAAAAATAAAAACCACAAACACAATTCTTATAAGAATGTGCTAAACCTCTCTTCATGTGCAGCCCACGTTCTTCAGAGCCATGAGTGCAGATACTGATTTTTTCCACTACAGGTGGGTTCCATCTGACACCCCTTGTGAACGGTGGGGATGTCACAAAGCAGCTCCATGTGCCCACTGCAGCAGAGCAAAGCTGACTCCTCAGCTCCTCACAGCACACTCAGCCAGCACAAACCACAGAAAATAAATGCATTTCACCTGGGGGGATCTCTGTGAACAAGGGAGTGGCTTTGCTCAGAGGAGTCTGTCCTAAGTTTTCTCTCTCCTTTCCTTTTTGAACAGTGTCTTCATGTGACAAAAGAGCAAATGACCAACAGCAGCTCTATCACCCAGTTCCTCCTCCTGGCATTTGCAGATAGGAGGGAGCTGCAGCTCCTGCACTTCTGGCTCTTCCTGGGCATCTACCTGGCTGCCCTCCTGGGCAACGGCCTCATCATCACCACCATAGCCTGTGACCACCACCTCCACACCCCCATGTACTTCTTCCTCCTCAACCTCTCCCTCCTCGACCTGGGCTCCATCTCCACCATTGTGCCCAAATCCATGGCCAATTCCCTCTGGGACACCAGAGCCATCTCCTACATGGGATGTGCTGCCCAGCTCTTTCTATTTTTGTTTTTGATAACAGCAGAGTATTGTCTTCTCACCGTCATGGCCTATGACCGCTATGTTGCCATCTGCAAACCCCTGCACTATGGGATCCTCCTGGGCAGCAGAGCTTGTGTCCACATGGCAGCAGCTGCCTGGGGCACTGGGTTCCTCTATGCTCTCCTGCACACAGCCAATACATTTTCACTACCCCTCTGCCAGGGCAATGTCCTGGATCAGTTCTTCTGTGAAATCCCCCACATCCTCAAGCTCTCCTGCTCACACTCCTACCTCAGGGAAGTTGGGCTTCTTGTTGTTGGTGCCTGTTTAGCATTTGGGTGTTTTGTTTTCATTGTGGTGTCCTATGTGCAGATCTTCGGGGCTGTGCTGAGGATCCCCTCTGAGCAGGGACGGCACAAAGCCTTTTCCAAGTGCCTCCCTCACCTGGCCGTGGTCTCCCTGTTTGTCAGCACTGCCATGTTTGCCTACCTGAAGCCCCCCTCCATGTCCTCCCCATCCCTGGATCTGGTGGTGTCAGTTCTGTACTCGGTGGTGCCTCCAGCAGTGAACCCCCTCATCTACAGCATGAGGAACCAGGAGCTCAAGGATGCCCTCTGGAAACTGATAACTGGGTGCTATTCTGAAGCAATAAACTTCCTGTCTTCTTCTGCAAAGCAGTTACCATGTAACTCAGGGCAGGCTCAGCCTGTCTTTTGAATTGTTTTTATCTGCTTTTAATGATGTCTTTTACTTGTGGTCATGTTGGCATCTCCTTTCTAATTCACTCTCTGCTTTTCTTTTCTGACTGAGTGGCTGTGTAAATGAGGACCCCCGCTCTCTGTATATTTCACCAAAATAAAGGGATTTCCAGTGATTTTTTTTTTCCTTTTTTTTTTTTCCTGAGTTTCTTCCTCCAAGGCTTTTTTGGGGCTGCAGGGACAGTTCCTTTGTTCATTGGTGCAAGGAAAAAGTGTCTCAGCATGACAGCACCGGCAAGGAGCACGAGCGCTTGATTTTCACAGTTGTTCTCCTCCAACTTCCACACTCTCTTTCTGAGCCCTTGTGTTGGTGGGAGGCCTGAGTGCTCTGCCAGCTTGGTCACAGTCCTGCTGCCTAGTGGTCTTGTGAGCACAGGCAGGGACAGGCAATGGGCACCTCTGTGATAGAGCTGGCCTCCATAACAGCATTTCCAGAAAGAGAGGGGGTGTCCTCAGGGCAGTGCCTGAAGGCTTCCATCTTCTTCCAAAGTTTCTCCCAAGAATATTCCCACTTATGTGGCCTGCAGATGAAAACACCAGCATAGAGCTAAACAGTGTGAGTGTGCAGGGTGTGGGGACTCAGCAGTGTCCTTGCTCAGCCAGGCTGCCTGTGGTTGACCTGAAGCAGAGCAGGGTCTGCTCTGTGCCTGTGTTCACTGGACACCCTGGGGAAGCTGCCCTAGAACACTCAGCATGGACCAGCTCCTCACAACCACTATTCCCAGCACTGGCCTCTCACCCCACCTCCAAGAGGTTCTTTGTCCCTCCATGGAAGGACACCACATGAGTAGGTCACAAGTCCATGTTTGCATTAGACATGTGAGATGTGAGCATGCACATCATTTACATGGGGTGAGATGGAGCCCAGAGAGCACAAATGCCATCAGCTATTCCTACAGACACCATGAAGGCCTGTGGGAGAGACAGTGCCTTGAGGTCATGTCACATTGTGAGTCACGTCCAGTGGGAAACTCGTTGAATGCATCACTGCGATGTGCTTCCTTGAACCAAGGTTCCTGTGTCCATTCCTCATCCACCAGTTCCCCCAAGTCCTTCTCCACAGGGTTCTGCCAAATCCCTCATTCCCCAGCTTGTATTGACACTGTGGGTTGCCCTGACCCAGGTGCAGGACCTTGCACTTAGACTTGTTTATCATCATGACGTTCATACGGACCCAATTCTCAAGTGTGTCCAGGTCCCTCTGGATGGCATCCTGTCCCTCAGGCACAACAACTGCACCACTCAGCTTGGGCTGTGACCCCATGACATCACAATGGCAGGAGTGCAGGTTTCACTGTGTCCCTGTGAGCCGAGAATGGCAGGAAACATTTTGGGTTTTGTGCCCCTGCTCACTGGCATGATCTGCAGAATCAAACCTTACAACTCGCAGAGAGGTATAAAGCAGGTGTGTTTTATTCACCGGCGGGAGACAGGGTGGGTCACTCCAAAGGCCCTGCGCACCCCGACTCCTTACAAAGGCATTATTTAATTACACACACACACATATTCACTGAATTTAGGTTGGGTTAATCTAATGAGTTCCAAGAAATTTTTAACATAAGTTCACTCCCATTCACGCTCGCACACTGCCTCCTGTTGGTGCTTGCTAGCACCCTTGTAGACCTCTAGACAAAACAAAGCCAGCTTTTTACTTCAGACTGCAGGTGTTGCACACCAGGCACCTTCTTCTCTTGCTCCAGACTGCTCGCACACCAGGCATCACATGGCTTTTGCTGATAGTGTGGAATATATCATTCTTGGTATAATTTCATGTAACAAAGCCTTAGTCACTTCTCTAGCCTTGTTTGTTCAGCAAGGAAATGCTTCTGGCCATGCTGAAAATGTGTCACTTAATGCCAGCAAATATCGAAACCCTCCTTTCCTCAAAAGCTCTGAAAAATCAGTTTGCCACCGTTGCCCTGGGAAATTGCCCTTCTCTATTTGTCCAAGTTTAATCTCTCGGGCTCCTTGAGGGTTATTTTGCAAACAAATGTTACACTGTTGTGTCACCATTGTGATGGTCGTGTACAAATTACGAGCAACAATGCATTGGCTCAGGTGCTTGTACAGGGCATCAACTCTTCAGTGAGTCTTTCTATGCTCCACCATTGTTCTGGCCCAGAGTAACGTGCTAGGCACTACTGTTTCCCTTGTGGTGTGGTGACCCATCCATTTTCACCCTCTTTCCCATTCTAATTAATTTTAAATCCTCCTCTGTATATTTAGGTGTCTGATTAGTTTGTATTTTACCGTCTGGAACCAAAGACTGTATCTCTGCCGTACCTTTTTGGCCACCCTTTTTGCTTCTCAACCCATCAAGGAATTACCCATTTCTTGCACAATAGTTCCCTTTTGGTGAGCTTTGCTGTGCAGAATTGCTGCCTTCTCTGGCAGCTGCACTGCTTCCAGTAGTTTAAGAACTTCCTTTGCGTGTTTTATGTGCTTCCCTTGGGTGGATAAAAGTCCTCTTTCTCTCCAAACCACTCCATGGGCGTGAACCACTCCAAAGATACAAAATAGTCTGTTCAAATGCTAATTTTTCTGCTTTCAGCAGGCTCTAACACTTGAGTTAAAGCTCTTATTTCTGCCTTTTGTGCCACAGTGTTTGAGGAAAGGGCCCCGGACTCTGTTACCTTGTCTGTAGTAGTCGCCGCGTACCCTGCTTTGTGCTGACCATTCTTGATGAAACTGCTGCCATCTGTGTACCCCGTGTCCTCAGCATCCTCCAGGGGTTGTTCCTTCAGGTCTGGTTGACTGGAGCAGACTGCTTCAATGGTCTCCAGGCAGTCATGGGTCACCGGTTCTCCTGTCATTCCACTAAGGAAAGATGCTGGGCTGACAGTGTTAGTCACTGTTATCTGGACATCGTCCTGCTCCACCATAATGGCCTGGTATGTGAGGCATCTCTGTGGGGAGAGCCAATGCCCCCCTTTTGCTTCCAGTACAGTGGACACCATATGAGACACTAACACTGTCATCTTTTGGCCCATTGTAAATTTGTGAGGCTCTTGGATGTTAAGTATTACTGCAGCCATTGCTCTCAGGCAGCTGGGCCATCCTCTACTCACTTCATCCAAATGTTTGGAGAAGCATGCCACAGCTCTCCAATCTGAGCCTAGGTTTTGGGCTAAAATTCCCAATGCAATGCTCTGCTTCTCATGGGAGAACAGCCAGAAAGGTTTCATGGGCTCTGGTAACCCTAAGGCTGGGGCCTGCATGAGTTCTCATTGCAAGTTGTGGAAAGCCCACTCAGCTTCTCTATTCCAGGTGAGATCTTCTGAATTAGCTGTAAGAAGTTCATAAAGTGGTCTTACCAGGAGTCTGTAGTTATAGATCCATAAATGATGGATTGGCTACCACAGGGTATAAATCCTCAGGTATTTTGTTCATGGCCCTGACATCCTGAACTATCCTATAATTTCAATCTGGTTTCTTCACTGGTAATATGGGAGTACTGTACTCAGATTCACATTCAATGAATAATCCGTACTTCAGAAACTGTTCTATGACTGGACACATCGCTTGTCTCTCCTCTAACCTTAAGGGATGTTGCTTTACTCCTCACTGGCTTAGCTCCTGGTTTAATTTTGACTACTGTCGGTGAAGCTGTTTTTGCTTTGCCGGGTTATTTCAGTGACCCATACCCATGGGAATACTTGATCCTGAACCTCCTTGGGTTCTTCTGTCTTTGCAGAGGGACTTACCAAGGCCAGATTTAAAAGCTTAATTAGCTGATTATCCCCCACTTCAAATTCTATTCCTTCCTTCCCAAATCTTATTTCTGCCTCCAATAATAAATTTCACCCCAATAAGGGCTTTGGTGAATTTGGCATATAAAGAAATTCATGTATTCCTAATTGTTTCCCAATTTGAACGTCAGAGGTTTGAGAAAATAGCCTTTCCGCTTCGGCCAGTAGCTCCCTTTGCTGTTACAAAATCATTGTCTGTGGGTGTTAGAGCCTGGTTCAAAACTGAAAATGTTGCTCCGTTATCTACTCAAAATTCCACCCCCCTTGCTGTAAAGCCGCCACAAGAGCTCTCTCTCTTCTCCAGTTTTCCTCTGCAGCTTCTGCCCCTCCCCGCCCCGCCAGTTCTTTCCAGTGTTTTATTACACAGCTTAAAGGGCAGCTTTGGGCATTCTTCTGTACCAGTTAAACTGATCACAGTAATACCATACCCGAGGCAAGAGGTGCTGGGCAGTGCTTGTCCCACAGTGGATGCACCTGAAATCAAACCAATTCTCCAGATAAAACTCCTGTCTCCGTTTGGAGAGATACAGGCACTTGTGCACTCCCCACACTGAGGGGCTGAGTTATTACTTTGTTTTACATCTCCTCCCATACCATAGCGATGAGTTTGTATTTATCTCTTTACCATATAAGTTTCACTAGTCTCACTCATTCTTTAAACTTTCTAAATTCCTGAAGGATGCCCATTCAAGGTCGCCTGAGCGCTCAATTCTGTCCCAGTCAGACCACAATTTATATTGGTTACACCAGAAATCGTTTCCAAACTGCACCCAGACGTTCTGATCACAGCCAAAACACTTATAAATAAAAATTGGTTTACATGAAAAATCCTCAGGTCCATGTATAGGACACCAGGAACTAAAACTTGGTTCAGGTAACCCTGTCCCAAGGTCTGCCACACGCTTAAGAACACACTCAGAATCATACGGACACTGAGCACTGGAATGTGACCCCTGTCTGTTCCCAAGGTGGTGATCTGTCTCCCTTAAAGTGTGTTTGTGCAGTATCTAAAACTACTGGCAAAGCTCTGGTTTGGCTTCCCTAATATCTATGAGTCTTAAATTCCCATTTAGTTCCCCCACACATTAAACAGCCACAAAGACAAATCACGTTTATAACACTGAGCTATAACCTCTCGCTTTGTTCGTCTCTGGCTGTTTCTCTTGTGGGAGAACAGAACTGAGGCTCAGAACTCTGCACCCGCTTGGCAGTTGGGCTGCAAACAACACAGACACTCAGTCACACAAACGGGCCTGTCACTCCTCTCACTCACACCACAAAATATGCCAATTAAACAATAGTCAGGCTCTCATGTACCGCAAACCATAAACCGTTAACCATTGGCCACAGGTCCACACCAAGCAGTGTAACTTAAACCATAACACACGGTACCGGGTTTTTACAACAGATGTGTAAGGTGACAGCTATCCCACACAGCGCTCCTGCTATCCCAGCAGGATACCAGTTACCATTCCCTCACGGCTTATGGGATCTCGGGTCCCCCCTCACCCGGCGTGAACCCCTCATGGCTTATGGGATCTCAGGTCCCCCTTCACCCAGTGTGAGCCCGTCACAGCTTATGGGATCTCAGACCCACCCCCACCTGGTGTGAGTCCCCTGTTGGGCCCAACAATCCCAAGGGGTGAGCAATATTGCCCCCTCACCAGGCGCAGGATTTCTCCATACGGACTTATAGGGTCTTGGCAAGCAATGCAACTCCTCACCTCGCGTGGGACGTCTCCATACAACTTATAGGTTCTTCCCCTGCCCCTGCTGCAGGTGTTCCCAATTCACACACCTGGTCTACCCGCTGATGGTCTGTCTCTTTCCCTGCAGAGATTGGGTGGGGTTGGGAGATCCTCCGGAGAAATGATCCGCTCCCATCCGGTCCTGCAGCCGGGAAGAGAGGGGGTCCCATCTGGGGTGCCAAGTTGATCTGCAGAATCAGACCTTACAACTGTAGAGAGTTATAAAGCAGGGGTGTTTTATTCGCCGGTGGGCGACAGGGCGGGTCGCTCCATAAAGGCCCTGTGTGCCCCACTCTTTTACAGAGGCATTATTTAAAGTACACACACACACATATTCATTAAATTTAGGATGGGTTAAGCTAATTAGTTCAAAAAGAATTTTAACATAAGTTCACTCCCATTCAGGCTTGCTCACTGCCTCCTGTTGGTGCTTGTTAGCACCTTTGCAGACCTCTAGACAAAACAAAGCCAGCTTTTCACTTCAGACTGCAGGTGTTGCACACCAGGCATCTTCTTCTCTTGCTCCAGACTGCTCGCACACCAGGCACTGCAAGGCCTTTGCTGATAGTGTGGGATAGCTTGTTAGTTCTTGTAAAAGTTTCTCAGTTAACACAGACAAAATGATCTAAACTTAAAGTTTCCCACCTAATACAGAGACAAAATGAAGCTAAGCTTATTTTCTAAAATCTAATTCTTAATACAGAAAATAAATTAATAAATCTAACTACATTTTATATGTTCGCATATCGTAACCATAAACAAGACTCTAAAACTGATTCAAGAACTAATTCAAAACCTAAACCTTACACTAAATTTAGCCTAAACCTAACTATAACATTATAACACCCTAAAAGTACCCTTAACCATAACGGCAACCTGAACAAGAACACAATCCTGTTTTATACCCTTAAATTAAACCTAAACCAAAATGAACCATTATCCTGAACCCTAACCCTAACCCAAACCTTCAATGAAATGCTAACTTAAACATTAAAACTAACCTTAACCCTAACCCTAACCCTGACCCTAACCCTAACCATAACCCTAACTCCAACACTAACCCTAAACCTAAACCAAACAATAACAGGAACTGCACCGTAGCCTAAACACAAACCTAAGCATCTCCTGAATCCTGACCCTAATCCTAACCCGAAACCTTACCCTAACCTAATTGTCACCTTAACTGTAACACAAACCTCAACCCTAAATATACCCACAAAACCTGA
The DNA here is from genome assembly GCA_907165065.1 of Caprimulgus europaeus. Next base: position 22,277 of record CAJRAV010000027.1, read on the forward strand.
ACCTAACCCTAATGGCACTGTAACACTGACCATAACCCTAACCACAAAAACATATCCTGAACCCAAGGCCTAATACTAACACTAACCCTAAATCTAAAAGAAATCCTAACACGATTCCTAACTCTCAGTCTTACCGTAATTCTGACACTAAATCTAACCAGAATCCTAATGACATCCAAAACCTGAACTTAACCCTACCCATAATTGTACCACTAACCCGAATCAAACCTGAACCCTCAACTTCACCCTGACCCTAGCACTAATCCTAACCCTAAATCTTACCCTAATTTTAACACTAAATCTAATGTAACCCTAATGGCATGCAAAACGTAATTGTAACCCTATCCCTAACCCTAACCTAAACTTAGCCCTAACCCTAAACTTAATCCTACCCCCAATTTAACCCCAACCTAAACCCTAATCACAGAGTCACAGAACGTTAGGGATTGGAAGGGACTTTGAAAGATCATCTAGTCCAATCCCCCTCATTCTAATCCTAACCTTAAAACTAACTGTACCATAGCCCTAACCCTAATCCCAGCCTACTCCTCACATTAAACATAACCCTAACCCCCAATGCTAACCTTCATGTCATCGTAACCGTAACTCTAACCCTGAACTAACCCTAAATCTAAACCTAAGCCTTACCCAAACCCTGACCTGAACCCTAACACTGAGCCTAACAACCCTAACCAGAAACCCTAACCCTGGTTACACACTGGCCAGAGCAGCAACTCAGGCACTTGTGACAGCACAGGCACCTCAATGGCAACACTGGCACCCCAAACCTAACCCTAAGCCTAACCCTAAGCCTAACCCTTCCCTTGATGGTGTCATTCACCCTAAGCCTAACCCCTAACCCTAAGCCTAAACCTGGTTACACACCGACCAGAAGAGCAACTCAGACATTTGTGACAGCACAAGCACCTCCACGGCAACACACCCCATACCAAACCCTGACCTTGCCCCTCAGCTGGCAGGGGCATCCTGGGAGGCTCTTGCTTTGACTCACCTGCTGAATCTGTCACACAGATATGTTGGACCTTTCCTTGAATTAATTTTGTACCTTTTGGGTTTTGAATTGTTTCTCTGGAAACATGGCAACTCGTGTCCTAGAAATGGCAATTCATTATTTTTTATGGGAGTGTTGAGGACAAGGTCAGATTAAAATGCCTCCATGGTGCATTTGGATTTGCAGCCTTGGGGAGAAGGTTTGGAGATATTAGAAACAAGGAATCATAGAATGACTTGGGTTGGAAGGGATCTAAAAGATCACCCAGTCCAACTCCCCTGCCATGGACAGGGACATCATAGAATGATAGAATAACAGAATACCACTTTGGAAGGGACATCAAGGATCATCAGGTTAAACAAAAGCACAGTCTTGAAGAGATGACTTGGCATCCTGTCCAGATGAATCTGAAAGAACTGCACCATGGTGATGGAGTTCATCAGTTTTCAAGCCTATCCAGGACTTCCTGCAGGGTGGCCCTTCCTTCCAAAGTGTCTCCTTCCCCACTCAGTTTGATATCATCAGTAAACTTCATCAGGGTGCACTTGATCCCATCACCCAGACCACTTATGTAGATATTAAACATTGCTGGACCCAATACTGATCCCTGGGGAACCCTAATTGGTGACCCCAGTTAACATCTTTCACTGGATCAGGTTGCTCATAGTTCCTGACCTTGGACACTTCCAAGGGGCATCCACAACATCTCTAGACAACCAGTTCCAGTGTCTCATAAATAATTGTCTCCTTATATCTCATCTAAACCTCCCCTCTTTCCCTTTAAGGCCATTGCCCCTTGTTCTGCCAAGAAAGGCCTTGGTAAAAAGTCTCACAGTGTATTTCTTGGCCTATGACCACGACATTTACATCTGCAAACACCTTGGTGAGTGCCCAGACATCTCCCAAGATCCTTCAAGATGTGAAGCACATGGCCTGAAACACATGGAGGCTGAGAGCCATGGGCTCAGTGGTGTGGAGACTGAGGACAGTATAGGAGTAGCCTGAGAGTGCTTGAAGGGTGGTTTCAGAGATGGTGGAGCTTTTCCTTGTAGTGGAAAACAGTGTGAGAAAGAAATAATGCCACAAAACACAGGTGGGGAGGTCCAGAATGGACACAAGGAGAAAGAAATATGAGTCCAAGTTCAGTGCTGTGGTGCAACACATCACCCAGAAAGAGTCTGGATCTGCCCAAGGCTTTGTGTGTCAAGGAAAATCCAGGGAGGATGGAGAGGAATCATTAAAGGAAGGTGAGAGCAAGGTGGGCCAGCTGGGTGGGTGACTACTGCCTGGAGGGAAAGGGGCACAGGTGATATGAGACCCTAGGACAGTCTGTGTGGAGATGAGAGAGGGACGTGGAAAAGCTGAAATTCCTTTGGTGATGGCTGTTTCTCTGCCACTGATGCCTATGAGGAGACAATTCATTCTTCCAGCACTGGGGCCTCCTGGCTTCCTTGTTCATACCTAGGAGCTTGGGAAGTGTCATCCCATAGTCCTGCCCTTGGCATTGCCCATCTCCACATCACACTGCCCCAGGAACAGCCGTGAGGAACGAGTGAGGGACAGGATCTCCCTTCCCAGGGCCTGGGGCTCAGGGCCTGGGCCTTTGGTTAATGGGCTCAGGGCTTGGCCCTTTGCATTAATGAAACACATCCAGGTTTCCTCAGCATCAGAGCCACCTTTACCTTGCTTTTCCTGGCCTGCCATCACTGTCTCCAGTTTTCTGCTCTAACTGCACCTTGGAGGTGCGTTCCCAGTAGTGTCCCTCAGTGGGACCCATTAGCACTACAAGAAACTTTGGAGGTTGCACTGACAATTCCTTCTGGAGAGGTTTCTTCAACTTCCTCTCAATATCTCATGAACTCAGCGTCAAACGCACGTGAGGCAGTTATTAAAATACCTTGCTCTGTTTTTCTGCTGCTGAGCTGGGCTGAGATCCTGGGCTGGAGGGAGCTCATGACAAGCTGTCTCTCTGCAGCTCTGCCCAGGGGCAGCGCCTCTGCAAAGCGCAGCAGGGAGAAGGGCACTGCCAGGGTGTCTGAGGGAGATGAGCAAGGCAGAGAGAGAGCTGGAAGGTGGTCAGGACTGAGAGGATGACTGCGAGCTCACTGCAGGAGAAATCTCTGCAGCCCTTGGCACGGTAAGTCTCTGGGTGCAGGGCAATGCAGCTGGAGTTCCTGGAGGCATCTCCTCAAGCTGGCACAGCCCACAGCTTAGGGGCTGTGTAAGGGTGGGGGGCTCTTGTAGGCCATTGGGAATGGTGTGAAAGCGGGTGTGCAGCCAGGGGTGCCCAGGGCTGTCCTTCCCAGCAGGGTCCCTGCACTCCAGGGGCTGTGTGCCGGGGCAGGGACTCTGCCGCCTGCCAGGGTCAGCTCTCAGCCTGCCCGGGGAGCTCCTCCCAGTGCTGCAGGGAGAAGCTGTGGCTGGAAGGAGCCAGCCCTGGCAGGGCAGGGTCCTGCTGTTGAGAGGGTGCTGTGTGGTTCAGGGCTGCTCACAGCTGCAGAACAGTACAGCACATTGCCAGGAGATTTTTCAAGCAGCACAGCAAGGCAGGGGCTCCCTAAAAGGGAAGGATCCTCTTCTATCCATCTTCTAATCTATGTTTTCTGGGTGGGCAAGGAGCTGACACCCTCTGGAGAACATCTCATCTCCAGGAGCCCTGACTGTCTGATTTGCCTGCCCTGCTGGTCTTGTGAGCTGCCCTCATAAAGGCAGAGCTCTGCTGTAGGATCCCAGGGAGTGCTGAGCCTTTCCTTGGGGATGGGTGCTCTCCTCTCAGAGACCTTTGCTTCTTTCTCGGAGGGTTTTGCCCTGCTCTCTCCATCACAGACACACCTCTGCGTTAGGACAGGGAAGAGCTCACAGATCAGTCCTCTAAAACAGTGCTCCCCTGCTCCTGTATGAGTGTTTTGGTCTTTCTTTTTTTTTAAAAGAATAGTTTTTTGGCTGTTTATTTATCCCCAAGGCAGCACGAGTGAATGTGCAGGGTAGGTGGGTAACAGACTGATGGACACTGCAGCTCTCCTGGCTCTGCACTAAACCACAGAGTGCTGACCCCTGTTGCCTGTTCTGTCTCAAGACTCTTCATATTTTCAGTCATAAAAATGAGCATTTCTACCCCTGGAAAGAGCACTCACTACATTTGATAGTTGTGGGCAACACATTGTTGAAAATTCTCTATAAAATAAGGGTTATGAGAAAATCTAGCTATGTTAGAATATAAGGGAAAACAGGATCTTCTGTATGTCTGTATTCTTCAAGGCTGTAATACTAGCTAGGCCTCTTTCGGCTGTGTGCTAGTGAAGATAACAAAGGTATGTGAAGGACTTGTGAAAGTAATAAACATCAAAGAAGATGGATCCCAGCTGGGAAGGACTGGGAAGGACTGAGAAGGATCAGGAAGTTACACCGAGGAAGTGAACCCGAACCGAGATAAAATTGAACCACTTGGACTGAGAGGTCATATGTGATTGATGTTATTAGCCAATGGTAATTAGCTTCGTAGTGTCTGAATACGTGTACGGAAGTAGAAGTGTATATAACACGCAGCTTTCTGATAATAAAGAGAGACTTGCCGATATTATAGAATTAGGCATTTCTCCCGTCGCCGACGACAAATGGTGACCCCTGACGTGATAACACTGACATGATAACATCAACGTGATAACAACGACGTGATAACATCAACGTGATACTAACGACACGATACCACCGATGTGTCTCGAATTTCTAGCAGCATAATTCCACCAGCACCTAAGGGGTTACAGGTCCCACCGAGAAAGAAACGGCAAAAGCGTGCAAAGAAGGTACACCGCGAAAGGGATGGTAAAAGCGTTCAAGACATGCCGAAAACTTCAGGTGAGCTTAACAGACGTGCCTGACTGGTACCACGGTCCGGCGATGTTGTGGTTCGGGTCCTACTGCAGCGGGACGGCAATAAGCATACGTATAATAAATATTCCATGCCCCAAATGAACGTAGAGACGTTGTTTGTCTGATACATGTTGCCGAAACCTCAAAAAAAAAAAAAAAAAGAGAAAGCTGCAAAACAGCGTTGTTAAGAGAAGAAGAGGCAAGCAACATATTATTATTTATTTACCTGCTTCGCAAGAAAAAAGCAGAGTAGAGATATAGATTTAAAGAAAGAGCTCCTTAAATTTGGTGAAAAGTTGTGGGAAACAGTTACAGATAGAGAGAAAACTGCAAAGAAGCTAGAGAAAGCATGGAGAGTGATTCATAACAACTTGTTACAGTATCAGGCGGAGCAGAGAGCTCCCTTACAGACATCAGCTGCTTACGATCAGAATAAAGTGTATGATACTGGCTGGAGAATCTTTCCATGCTGCCTGCTGTTTCCACGGTTTATCAGTGGCGCTGGTGGAGGGATCGAGTTTCTCATCTCTCCCAGCTCCGGAGCAGAGACATTGCATTTTCCGCTTTTCTCCCTTCCCCCTCCCGCGGCGACGGTGGCTCGGAGCAGCGGCAGCGAAACTGCGCACGAAATCAGCGAGCAGCGCAGGAAGAACCCGGCAGGAGGGCATTCAACCGCTCTCCCCGGCGAAAAAAGAGCTGCGCAATGACCGGGACCGGCGATTCAAAAATGGCGCCGAGCCGCCTCCTTCCCCCCTCCGCTTTTCCCCCCCTCCTCCTTCTCCCCCTCCTTCTCCCCCTCCTTCTCTCCGCTTTTCTCCCCCTCCCTTCTCCCCCCCTCCCTTCTCCCCCTCCTTCCCCCCTCCGCTTCTCAGCGGCGAACAGCGGTTTCTGTGACAACGGCATACCAGGACCTATCGAGCAACATTCCTGCATTAAGCAACCAGGACCTGTTACGCTGCATTCCTTGCGAGTGGGTTTTCACCCCCCCTCCCTGCCGTTTTCTCTGAGACTCCTTAAAGTGAACACCCTGCATTTTACACTTCCTAAACTTATGGTTTAAAGTTATACTATTTAGAGCTGACTTGTAGCAAATGCTTAATAGTTTATGATTTACGTTGCATGATTCTAATTATTGTATGATTAGCATATTGTTGATGTGGTTAAAATTGTTTAAAATGAAAAAAAAAAAAAAGGGGGGGGGAGGAAAGGGTCTTAAAGGGTCTTAAAGAGTCTTAAGTTTATAGTTATAGTTTTAAGTTTATAGTTATTACTGCTTTAAGATTTTGTTAATTAGCATTGTTTTAAGACCTTAAGCTGTATCCTTTTAGAGTCTTATCAGTGTTTTTGTACAGTTTTAAAAGCTTTTAGGATATGTAGGTATTGATAGCATTATCACATTTAATTAAACACAATTTTAGCAGCTATATAATCAGATATAATCAAATGATAATTTTAAGCACTATAGAAATGCTATGCTAGCTTTTAGATTTGTTTTCATGGTCTCACAGTCTTTTTCAACAAACAGGCTCACACGAAGTGGTCAATTCCTTTCACCTGACTGCAATAATCAAGCAGAGCTATGAGAACTTACAGCTCAATTTTTTGCCACACTAGTCCCTGGAATGGACACGATCCATGCCCTTACAGCAATTGGTAAATTGGCATGTTGGATAGTCAAATAGTCTAATGTTACCACACAGATTTTGGCTGAATAAGCCCAGGACATAGATAGCCTGAGGCACCAAATTTTACAAAATAGAGCATCAATTAATTTTCTACTATTGGCCTAAAGTCACGATTGCAATAATTTTGAAGACATGTGTATTTAATTGGCATTAGTGGCATATTCCTATATTCTGCTACCCTGTTTAATCAATTTGCTTACAAAATTTGGTTATAAAAATAATTTTTAGAACACAGGTCAATCCTTTTTAAACAAAAAAAAAAAACAGGGGAAATGTGGGCAACTTTGTTGAAAATTGTCTATAAAACAAGGGTTATGAGAAAATCTAGCTATGTTAGAATATAAGGGAAAACAGGATCTTCTGCATGTCTGTATTTTTCAAGGCTGTAATACTAGCTAGGCCCCTTTCGGCTGTGTGCTAATGAAGATAACAAAGGTATGTGATGGACTTGTGAAAGTAATAAACATCAAGGAAGATGGATCCCAGCTGGGAAGGACTGGGAAGGACTGAGAGGATCAGGAAGTTACAGCGAGGAAGTGAACCCGAACCGAGATAAAAGTGAACCACTTGGACTGAGAGGTCATATGTGATTGATGTTATTAGCCAATGGTAATTAGCTTCGTAGTGTCTGAATACGTGCACGGAAGTAGAAGTGTACATAACATGCAGCTTTCTGATAATAAAGAGAGACTTGCTGACATTATCGAATGGGCATTTCTCCCGTCGCCGCCGACACTGTATCACTGTCAGGTATGAAGTAAGCAGTGACAGGAAAAGCTGCACAACTCAGGATGCCGTGGTGACCACAGGACACCCCCAGTCACCCCAGCAATGAGAACAGCAGCAGAGGTCTGGAGACAGGTCTGCCAGATCAACAACTCAGGAACATAAGTCAACACAAGCATCTCAACATCAATACATCCTAACCCTAACCCTAACCCCAATGGCAACCTAACCCTAAACATAACCCTTACTTCAACCAGTATCCTAACCCTACCCTTAACCTATCCCTCATCTTAACCATAACACTAACCCTAACTGTAAGCCTAAAGCTAAAACTACCCCAAACCATAAACACTAACCCTAACAGCACCATAACCCTAAAGTTAACCCTAACCCAAACCCTAGTCCTAATGAACAGAAGCCTAAACCTTAACACAAACCTGGTTACACCCGGGTCATAGCAGCCACTTCCAAACTTGTGTACAATCACATCAACAGCAACACACTGTAATCTTAAACCTAAAAGTAAGCCTAACCCTGTCCCTAAAACTTACACTAAACCTAGCCCAACTCCTAGCCCTAATCATAAACCAAACCTCTAACCTTAACCCTAACCCTAACCATAAATCTACTCCTAAATCTTACCTTAATCCTAACCGTAAACCTAATCCTAACCCTAAATGAAACCATAACCCTAATAGTAAAAACACAATAAACCTCACCCTAAAACAAACCCTCACCCCAAACTTAAACTTCAACCCTAACCTCTCAGGAAAAACCTTAACCATCAAACAAACAGTACCTTACACTCAACCTAAACTTTAACCCTAATCCAAACTCTAATCCTAACCCAAACCTTTAAACCTCACTCTAACACTAACCCTAAATATAAACTAAGACTAATCCTGATGGAACCCTTACCCTAATCATAAACAGAAACCCAACTGAAAACCTAACCCTATCCCTGTACCTAACCCCAACCTATCGCACAACTTAACACAAACCCTAATCATAATGGACCTGATTGTACCCTAAGCCTAAAACTAAACCTAAGCCTAAACCCATCCCTAATATTTACATTAAACCAAACCCTACTCCTACTTCTAACTGTAACCATAACCTGAACTCTAACCCTAAGCCTAATCTAAATTTAGCCCCAATCCTGACACTAACCCTAAATTTAACCACTAACTGTTGCTGTAAACATAAAACTACCTGTAACCATGACTCTAATCACTGAAAGTACTTCTAACCATAAGCTTAACTATTACCCTAATGTCAACCTAAAGCCTAACCCTAACCCTAAATCTAATGGCATCAAAAACCCAACCCTAACCAAAACCCGTGCCCTAACCCTAACCTTAAGCCTCAACTAAACTCTAAGCCTAACCCAAACCCCACCCCTCAACTTAACCCTAACCCTAAATCTTAACTCTCTTTAACAACAACTCTAAACACAACCATAATGGCATTCAAAACCTAACCGGAACATTAACACTAACCCGTACCCTAACCCTAAAGGCACTATAAAGCTCACCTTAAACCTAAACCAAACCTGTCCCCTAAACTTACATTCTAACCCTAAATCCTAACCCTAACCCTTAGTCCTAAAACTAACCCTTAATTTAAGCCTAAACCTAAACTTTAACCATAATGATAACTCTAGCCCATAGCCAAATCTATACACCTGACCCTAAACTGAACCCATAACTATCATACTAACTATAACTTTAACCATCATTCTAACTCCTAACCCTAACTGTAACTCTAACCCAAACCCTAAACCCTCACCTTAAGCACAACCCTGACCCTAATCCTAACCCGGAACCTAACCCTAATAACAACCCAAACCCTAACTTTCACCATAACCATGACCCCAAAACTGATCCTAGAACTAATTCAAACCCTAAACCTTACCCTCAATTTAGCCTAAGCATAACTATACCCTTATAGCACCCTAAACCTACCCTTAATCATAACAGTAACAGGAAGGAGAACACAAACCTGTTTCACACCCTTTAATTGAACCTAAAACAAAACCTAACCCTAACCCTAATGGCACTGTAACACTGACCATAACCCTAACCACAAAAACATATCTTAAAACATAAACCCTAACCCTAAGAGCACCATAACCCTAAAATTAGCTCAAACCCAAACCCTAGCCCTTACAGACCAAACCCTAACCCTAACCCTAACTCAGTTACACACTGGTCATATCAGGCACTCAGGAACTTGTAACAGCAGGAGCACCAAGACAGCAAGACACTGTAACCCTAAACCTAAACCTAAGTGTATCCATAAAACTTATAATAACCCTAACATACTCCTAAACCTAAACCCTAACATCAACCCAAATCCTAAACCTAACCCTAACCATAACTGTAACCCTAACCATAAACCTAACCCTAACCCTAACCAAAATAATTACCCTGATCCTAAACCTCACCCTAACCCTAACCATCACCCGACACCTCAATTCTGACCCTAAAACTAAGAGTTCCTTTTCCTAAACCTAAATTAAAAATCTATTCCAAGCTCTAAACCTAACCCAAACCTGTAACCACCACCCTAACAGTAAACATAAATAGAACCTAAGACTGACTCTAATGGCAGCCTCATGCTGACCCTAAACAGAAGCCTACCCATAAACCTAACCCTATCCCTGACCCTAACCCTAACCTAGCCCACAACTTCACCCAAACCCTAAACCTAATGGACCTAACCCTAAACCCTAACCCTAACGCTAATCCACACTCAACACCTAAGCCTAAACCTAAACATGACTCAATCCCTAAAATCTAACTCTACTCAAAACCCGAGCCTTAACCCCTAAATGTAACCAAAACCATAACCTTAACATTTCACCCTAACCCTAACAATAACCCTAAATCTAACCTCAAACTGTAATCCTCAACCTAAAACTAATCATAACCGTAACACTAATCCCTAACCCTAACTCTGCTCATAAATCCTAGCATTAACCTAAAGCCCAATGCTAACCCTAAGAGTGATCCTAACACTATACCTAACTCCAAACCTTACCCTGATTCTAACACTAAATCTAACCAGAACCCTAATGACATCCAAAACCTGAACTTAACCCTACCCATAACTGTACCACTAACCCTAACCAAACCTGAACCCTCAACTTCACCCTGACCCTAGCACTCATCCTAACCCTAAATCTTACCCTAATTTTAACACTAAATCTAATGTAACCCTAATGGCATGCAAAACATAATTGTAACCCTGTCCCTAACCCTAACCTAAACTTCACCCTAACACTAACCTTAACCCTACCCCCAATTTAACCCTAACCTAAACCCTGATCACAGAGTCACAGAATGTTAGGGATTGGAAGGGACTTCCAAAGATCATCTAGTCCAATCCCCCTCATCCTAATCCTAACCTTAAAACTAACTGTACCATAGCTCTAACCCTAATCCCAGCCTACTCCTCACATTAAACATAACCCTGACCCCCAATGCTAACCTTCATGTCATCGTAACCGTAACTCTAACCCTGAACTAACCCTAAATCTAAACCTAAGCCTAACCCAAACCCTGACCTGAACCCTAACACTGAGCCTAACAACCCTAACCAGAAACCCTAACCCTGGTTACACACTGGCCAGAGCAGCAACTCAGGCACTTGTGACAGCACAGGCACCTCAATGGCAACACTGGCACCCCAAACCTAACCCTAAGCCTAACCCTAAGCCTAACCCTTCCCTTGATGGTGTCATTCACCCTAAGCCTAACCCCTAACCCTAAGCCTAACCCTGGTTACACACCGACCAGAAGAGCAACTCAGACATTTGTGACAGCACAAGCACCTCCACGGCAACACACCCCATACCAAACCCTGACCTTGCCCCTCAGCTGGCAGGGGCATCCTGGGAGGCTCTTGCTTTGACTCACCTGCTGAATCTGTCACACAGATATGTTGGACCTTTCTTTGAATTAATTTTGTACCTTTTGGGTTTTGCATTGTTTCTCTGGAAACATGGCAACTCATGTCCTAGAAATGGCAACTCATTATTTTTTATGGGAGTGCTGAGGACAAGGTCAGATTAAAATGCCTCCATGGTCACTTGTATTTGCAGCCTTGGGAAGAAGGTTTGGAGGTATTAGAAACAAGGAATCATAGAATGGTTTGGGTTGGAAGGGATCTAAAAGATCATCTGGTTCAACTCCCCTGCCATGGACAGGGACATCATAGAATGATAGAACAATAGAATACCAGTTTGGAAGGGACATCAAGGATCATCAGGTTAAACAAAAGCACAGTCCTGAAGAGATGGCCTGGCATCCTGTCCAGATGAATCTTGAAATTGTCCAGTGTTGGGAAATCCACCACTTTCCTGGGGAAATTATTCCAATGGCTGATTGTTCTCACGGTGAAAAATTCTCCTCTTGTCTAATCAGCGTTTCCCCAGGAGTAACTTGTACCCATCACCCCTGGTCTTTTCCATGGAACACCTTGTAACAAGGGAGTCTCCCATCTTCTTTGGGGCCACTGCTGAAGCACTGCAGCATGGTGATGGAGTCTCCTCTAAGCCTTCTTGTCTCAAGGCTGAACAAACCCAGTTCTCTCAGCCTTTCCTCAGATGGCAGGCTTACATGATCAGTAAATGAACATGAGAGAAAGGTGAGGCAGCTGGCTGGATGACTCCAGCCTTCAAGAAGAGAGGCACAGGTGATGTGAGACCACAGGACAGCCTGTGGTGGAGAAGAGAGAGATGAGGAAAATCTGAAATTCCTTTGGTGATGGCTTTTGTCTCTGCCACTGATGCCTATGAGAAGACAACTCTTCCTTCCAGCACTGGGGCCTCCTTGCTTCTTTGTTCATCCTTGGGAGCCTGGGAAGTGTCATTCCATAGTCCTGCCCTTGGCATTGCCCATCTCCATATCACACTGCCCCAGGAACAGCCCTGAGGAATGAGTGAGGGACAGGATCACCCTTCTCAGGGGCTGGGGCTCAGGGCCTGGGCCTTTGGTTAATGGGGTCAGGGCTTGGCCCTTTGCCTTAATGAAACACATCCAGGTTTCCTCAGCATCAGAGACACCTTTACGTCATTTTCCCTGACCTGCCATCACTGCCTCCAGTTTTTTCCTCTAACTGGACCCTGGCGATGCTTTCCCAGTAGTGTCCCTCAGTGGGACCCATTAACACTGCAAGAAACTTTGGAGGCTGCACCTGACACTGATTTATGGAGAGATTTCTTCAACTTCCTCTCAGTGGCCGAGAGACATTAATTCAACATCAAACCCACATGAGGGTTCACCAAAATAACTTTTTCTGGGCTTCTGCTGCTGATCTGGGCTGAGCTCCTGGGCTGGAGGGAGCTCATGACAAGCTGTCTCTCTGCAGCTCTGCCCAGGGGCAGCTCCTCTGCAAAGCACAGCAGGGAGAAGGGCACTGCCAGGGTGTCTGAGGGAGATGAGCAAGGCAGAGAGAGAGCTGGAAGGTGGTCAGGACTGAGAGGATGACTGCGAACTCACTGGAGGCGAAATCTCTGCAGCCCTTGGCACGGTAAGTCTCTGGGTGCAGGGCAATGCAGCTGGAGTTCCTGGAGGCATCTCCTCAAGCTGGCACAGCCCACAGCTTAGGGGCTGTGTAAGGGTGGGGGGCTCTTGTAGGCCATTGGGAATGGTGTGAAAGTGGGTGTGCAGCCAGGGGTGCCCAGGGCTGTCCTTCCCAGCAGGGTCCCTGCACTCCAGGGGCTGTGTGCCGGGGCAGGGACTCTGCCGCCTGCCAGGGTCAGCTCTCAGCCTGCCCGGGGAGCTCCTCCCAGTGCTGCAGGGAGAAGCTGTGGTTGGAAGGAGCCAGCCCTGGCAGGGCAGGGTCCTGCTGTTGAGAGGGTGCTGTGTGGGTCAGGGCTGCTCACAGCTGCAGATCAGTACAGCACAGAGCCAGGAGATTTTTCAGGAAGCACAGCAAGGCAGCGGCAACCTGAAAGGCCCTGTGCAGGCAGCTCAGCTGCTGGCTTGTCTTGATGAAGCAGAAAGGCCAAGCCCTGATCCCCAGCCCCTGCAAGGCAGATCTTGTCCCTCACCCATTGCTCGAGGCTCTTCCTGGGGCAGTGGGGTGTGTGATGTTGAGTGAAAGACAACACAGGACAGTTCCCAGTCTGTATGAGGGTGTGCAAGGATGCAATGAGGCCCCAGTACCTGAGGACAACGTGTCTCCTCACAGGCCTTGACAGCAGAGACAATTGGCAGAGCCAAGGAGACAAAGACTTGGGTTCCCTTGGCAATTTCCAGCCTTCACAGCACCCTTTGTCATCTCCACCACACCTTGTCCCACAGCGTCCCACAGTTGCTTCTTTTGATCTGCAGGCTGTAGAATCCCATCAAAGAGCTCTCCAAGGGAAAGATTCATTGAATCCCAGAGTAACACAGGTGGGAAGAGACCCCTGAACACTGTTGTCCTGGCTCTGGCTGGGATGGAGTTCACTTCCCCCACCACAGCCCATACACTGCTGTGCTTCCCACTCCTGGCTAAAGCCATGTTGATCACACACCAATGGTTTGGCTGTTACCCAGCAGTGCTGGCACCGCATCAAGGCTGCCTTTGTCTTGACCCAGGAGGTTTTTCTCCCTTGTCCAGCTGAGGAGGGGGAGTGAGACAATGCATTGGTGGGGACATGATGGCCAATTTTAACCCACCACAGTCAACTTGTCCAGCTCTCCTGCTCCAGGCAGTGTTAACTAGTTGAGATTGCTCAAGAGCTCCCTTCCACTTGACATCATGCCTGAAGGAGTTGAAATTACATTTAGCCCCAATATGCAGAAATATATTAAAAAATGTTCCCCAGTGATAGTCAAGGGCTGTTCACTGGGGGATGCCACTGGAAAGTGGCTGCCAGGAGGACTTTGAACCAAGGATAACAGTTAACTTCATTGTTCTGCAAATTCCCACCCACCATATATTCCACTTCTTCAGTCCAGCTGTCAGCAAGCTGTCTGTAAGGAGCCTACAGGAGACCACATCAAAGGTCCTGCTAAAGGCCAGCTACAAAACATCCCCTGCTTTTCCCTCCCTCATGTGTTTATCAGTTCCTTCTTGTCCTTCAAATGCCTGGATGTGGCTGCAGGATGACTTGCTATATGACCTTTCCTGGTGAGTCTGACTAGTGTGGAATTCTCTCTTTCCTCCTTCCTGCCCTTTTTGAAGACTGGTTTCATGTCTGCCTTTTCCAAGACAGCAAAATCCTCTCTGCTGTCTCTGCCCTTTGCAAGGTATTTGAGAGTGGTCTCACAGTGACACGGGCCAGACTTCTCTATAGCCCTGGCACCAAAAGCCTTCTCAATATCCCACAGTTCCAGAGGAGTGCCTAGGATACAACAAATACTACAGGTCCACCACTCCAATGGGCTCTCTGTGCAGCTCATGGCTTTCCTGAGCATTTTTTTCAGTCCATTCCCATCCTTCCTGCTGCAGAGGCTGTAGAGAAAAGCCTTGAGCAGGGATGAGGATGGTGATGAAAAAGGACTTTGTTGAACTGTCTTAGGAGGGCTGTTCTGGGAATCACAGTGACAAGGATGAGGGTAGCGTAGTGGGCCAAAAAGTGGTGGGGAATGGAGTTAAATCCAGCTAGAGGACTGTCACAAGTGGCCTTCCCTAGGGATCAGTGTTGGGGCCAGTCCTGTTTAACATCTTTATCAATGATCTGGATGAGGGGATTGAGTGCACCCTCAGTAATTTCTCAGATGACACTAAGCTGGTTGGGAGTGTTGATGTATGCAAGGGTGGGAAGGCTCTACAGAGGGACCTGGAGAGGTTGGCTGAATGGGCTGCAGCCAACTGTATGAGGTCCAACAAGGCCAAGTGCCAGGTCCTGCATTTGGGTCACAGCTACCCCATGCAAAGCTACAGGCCTGGGGAGGAGTGGTTGGAAAGCTGCCCAGCAGAAAGTGACCTGGGGGTGTTAGTCCACAGCAGCTGAATATGAGCCAACAGTGTGCCCAGGTGGCCAAGGAGGCCAACAGCATCCTGGCATGTATCAGAAACAGCATGGCCAGCAGGACCAGGGAAGACATCCTTCCCCTGTACTCAGCATTGGTGAGGCCACACCTTGAACACTGTGATCAGTTTTGGGCCCCTCACTCCAAGAATGACATTGAGGCACTGAAGCGTGTCCAGAGAAGGGCAACAAAGTTGGGGAAGGGTCTGGAGAACAAGCCTGATGAGGAGAGGCAGAGGGAACTGGGACAGTCTAGAGAAGAGGACACTGAGGGGAGACCATATCACTGTCCACAACTACCTGAAAGGAGGGTGTAGCGAGGCAGGTGTGTGTTGCTTCTCCCAGGTAACCAGTGATAGAATAAGAGGCAATGGCCTTAAGGTGCTTCACTGAAAGGGTTCTCAGGCAATGGAGCTGGATACCTAGGGAGGTGGTTGAGTCCCCATCCCTGGAGGTGTTTAAAAGATGGGTAGATGGGGTGCTAGAAGATCTGGTTTAGTAGTGGACAGGTACGGTTGGACTCAATGATCTCAAATGTCTTTTCTAACCAAGCCATTCTATGATTCTCTGTGACGTTTCAGATCAAGTGCTCACGTGCCAGTGTTTGGTTTCTTGTTGTTTGCTAAGGCAAGGCCCCTTGCAGGATCCCAGTCCCACAGAAAGCCTGAGACTGCCGTCTTCTCAGTCACCTGCTGTAGCCTTCACACTGTCAGGGCATTGATCCTGTTCTGTCATAGGGTTAGGGTTGTGGTTAGGAGTTAAGGTTAGTATTAGGGGTTAGGATTAGGGTTAAGGATAGGATTAGAGTTAGGATTAGAGGTTAGATTTACAGTTAGGTTTAGAGTCAGATTGAGGATTACAGTTAGGAGTTAAATTTAGGGTTAGGTTGAAAAGTTTGGGTTAGGTTTAGGTTTAGCATTATGGTTAAAGTTTAGGTTTAGGGTTAGAGTTAGGGTTAGTTTTAGGGTAAAGGGTTATGGTTAGGATTTTGCATTAGAATGGAAGGTTAGGAGATAGATTAGGTTTATGGTTAGGGTTAGGGGTGGGGGTTAAAGGTAGGAGTTTCAATTAGCATTGTTAAGGGTTAGGGTTAAGGTGAGGATTAAGGTTAGGGTTATGGTAAGGTTCAAGGTGAGGGTTAAGGTGAGGATTAGGGTTAGGGTTAGGGGTAGGTAATAGTTGTGTTGTCATTGAGGTGCTTGTGCTGTCAGAAATTGCTGAGTGGCTGATCTGGCCAGTGTACAACCAGGGTGAGGGTGAATGTTGAGGTTGTTCAGGTTAAGGCGAGGGTTTGAGTAAGGCTGAGTTCTAGATTTAGGTTTAGTTCTGTGTTAGGTGTAAGATTATAGTGCCACTACCATTAAGGTTTGGGGATAGGGTTATTTTTCATTTGAAGAGTAGGGTGGAGTTAGGCTTAGGGTTAGGGCTATGGTGCAGTTACTTTTAAGTTAGGGTTAGGAGTTGGGTTAAAGTTGGGGTTAAATAGAGGTTTAGGTTTATATTTAGTGTTAGGGTTAAGTTCAGGATTAGGGACAGGGTTCTGGTTAAGGTTAAGGTAATCTTTTGGATGCCATTATGGTTATGGTTTTATTTAATGTTAAATTTAGGGTAAGATTTAGGTTTCGGTTTAGTGTTATGTTTAGGGTTAATTTGAGGGTTAATGTTAGTTTAGCATCAGGGATAGGGTTATGGTTGGGGTTATGTTTAGGTTTCGGATGCTATGAGGGTTAGGGTTCGGGTATGATTTAGGGCTAGGATTATTGTTAGAATTTCTGTTTAGTTAATGTTAGGGCTCGGATTAGGGTTTATGTTCATGTTAATGTAAGAGTGAAGCTTACAGTTAGAGTTAGGGTGAGGGCACAGTATTATGGTTACTGTTAGCTTTCGATTTAGGGTTGTAATTAGGGGTTAAATTTAGGGTTAGTGTTAGTGTTAAAGCTTAGGGATAGGATTTGGGTTAAGTCTTCTCTTAGGGTTAGGGTTAGCGTTGGTGTTAGGATTCAGATGAGGGTTAGGTTGCGAGTTTAGAGTTAGGTCAATTAGGGTTAGGGTGATGTTGCAGGATAGTTTAAGGTTAGTGCTTGATTTAGGGTTATGGTTCTCATTAAAGCTCAGGGTTAGAGTTAGGGGTAGGGTTAGGTTTAGTATAAGGTTTGGGGGTAGGTTTAGGCTTAGATTTAGGTTGAGGTTTAGAGTTACGGTGTGTTTCTTTTGAGCTGTTTGTGGTGTCAAAAGTCCCCGAGTAGCTGATGTGACCGGTGTGTAACCAGGTTAGGGTTAGGGTTTAGGTTTAGGTGATTTAGGACTTGGGTTTGTATTAGGGCTGGATTTTGGGCTATGGTTCTGTTAGGGCTAGTGTTTATGTTTCAGGGCAGACTTAGTTTTAGGGTTACAGTTAGGTTCATTGTCACTGATAAGTTGAGGGTTTAGGTTAACACAAACCCTAGGTTTGCCTTAGGGTTATGGTTAAGATTAGGGTTACAAGTAGGTTTATCTTTAGGGTTAGGGCTAGAGTGACATTAGAGTAAAGTGGAAAAGCGGCACGTGGAAAAGTTTTTGTGTCGTCCCTGCTCAGAGGGAATCCATGACACAGCCCTGAAGATCTGCACGTGGGACAGCACAATGAAATCAAAACACACTGGAGCTAAGGAAAGTGTAACCACAATAAGCCCAGTGTCCCTGAAGTGGGGCTGGGAGAGCACGTGGGCTGTGGTTCCTGGGACCATGGGGTGACTCTGTTGGGCTGTGCTGGTCAAGCTGGGAGACAGACTCAGCTGGTTGTGGTCACTGCCAGCAAAGCATCCCACACAAGCTCTTAGGTGCCCATGGAAGATGCTCAGAGGGACCCTGCCTTGTTCCAATGCTGGCAGATGTGTTTGGGAGCTGCACAGGTTCCAGTCTATGAAAGGTCACTGAGGGTAAAATGAATCTATGGAAGTCACTCTGTCACAGAAGTGCCCATGACCTGTCCTTGTCTGCAGGACTATCACACAGCAGGACTGTGACCCAACTGCCAGAGCACTCGGGCCTTCCACCAACACAGGGGCTGAGAAGGAGAGTGTGGAAGGGGAAAGGGAGCATCTCTGGAAAGACCAAGCACTGGTGCTCCCTGACAGTGCTGCTGTGCTGGGAGTATTTTTCCCTCCACCTCTGTACACAGGTCCTGATGTGAAGCTTACAAACGCCTGGGTGGAAGGTTCTTAGACAGAAAAGTCAGTGCAGGGTCTTTTAATCTGTTTAAAAACACAGAGAGCACTGCACCTCATTTACACAGTCCCATCTATAAGTAGATATTGAATTGGAAGTGGGTTGAATAATAACATTTAATTTTGAACGATATTATCGCAATAAAAACAAGAAACTTCAGACCAAGACCATCACCACGAAAAACCTGAGAAGGCTGGGCCTGTAATGAATTACATCATGAACACTGTGCAGAAGAAAACAGGCCCTTTATTGCTTCTGAAAAAATTATCAGTCATCATTTTCCTCAGGGCATCCCTGAGCTCCTGGTTCCTCATGCTGTAGATGAGGGGGTTCACTGCTGGAGGCATCACCGAGTACAGAACTGACACCACCAGATCCAGGGATGGGGAGGACATGGAGGGGGGCTTCAGGTGGGCAAACATGGAAGTGCTGACAAACAGGGAGACCACAGCCAGGTGAGGGAGGCACGTGGAAAAGGCTTTGTGCCGTCCCTGCTCAGAGGGGATCCTCAGCACAGCCCTGAAGATCTGCACATAGGACACCACAATGAAAACAAAACACCCAAATGCTAAGCAGGCACTAACCACAAGAAGCCCAAGTTCCCTGAGGTAGGAGTGTGAGCAGGAGAGCTTGAGGATGTGGGGGATTTCACAGAACTGGTCCAGGACATTGCCCTGGCAGAGGGGTAGTGAAAATGCATTGGCCGTGTGCAGCAGAGCATAGAGAAACCCAGTGCCCCAGGCAGCTGCTGCCATGTGGACACAAGCTCTGCTGCCCAGGAGGGTCCCATAGTGCAGGGGTTTGCAGATGGCAACGTAGCGGTCATAGGCCATGATGGTGAGAAGAAAATACTCTGCTGAAATGAAAAAGACAGACAGAAAGAGCTGGGCAGCACATCCCAGGTAGGAGATGGCTCTGGTGTCCCAGAGGGAATTGGCCATGGATTTGGGGACAGTGCTGGAGATGGAGCCCAGGTCGAGGAGGGAGAGGTTGAGGAGGAAGAAGTACATGGGGGTGTGGAGGTGGTGGTCACAGGCTATGGTGGTGATGATGAGGCCGTTGCCCAGGAGGGCAGCCAGGTAGATGCCCAGGAAGAGCCAGAAGTGCAGGAGCTGCAGCCCCCGCCTGTCTGCAAATGCCAGGAGGAGGAACTGGGTGATGGAGCTGCTGTTGGTCATTTGCTCTTTTGTCACACGAAGACACTGTTCAAAAAGGAAAGGAGAGAGAAAACTTAGGACAGACTCCTCTGAGCAAAGCCACTCCCTTGTTCACAGAGATCCCCCCCAGGTGAAATGCATTTATTTTCTGTGGTTTGTGCTGGCTGAGTGTGCTGTGAGGAGCTGAGGAGTCAGCTTTGCTCTGCTGCAGTGGGTACATGGAGCTGCTTTGTGACAGCTCCACCATTCACAAGGGATGTCAGATGGAACCCACCTGTAATGGAGAAGTTCAGTATCTGTATTCATGGTTCAGAAGAGTGTGGGCTGCTGAAGAGAGGCTCAGCATGTGGTTATAAGAATTTTTTTTGTGGTTTTTATTTTTCACCATCAAATGCAGTGAATGTTCTTTCAAGGAGGAAAATTTTTCATTTTTATAAATAAAATGTTATGTCTTGAGACAGGACATGCAACAGTGCTCAGAGCTCTGTGGCTTAGTGCAGAGCCAGGAGAGCTGCAGTGTCCATCAGTCTGTTCCCCAACTGCCCTGCACTTTCACTTCTGCTGCCTTGGAGGTGACTTCACACACAAATTACTCCTTAAATAAAACCAACTGGCCTCATATGAGGGAGAACTGTCTTAAAGGGCACAGCCGCAAACTCTTTTCTGTCCCAGCCCAAAGGTGCAGTTGTGATGAAGACAGCAGGAGCAGACCCCTCTGAGAGAGAAGCAAAAGACTCTGAGAGTGCCCACATCCAAGGAAAGGCTCAGCACTCCCTGGGATCCTACAGCAGAGCTCTGCCATTCTGGGTGCAGCTCACAAGCCCAGCAGGACAGGCAAAGCAGCGAGTCAGGGCTCCTGGAGATGAGATGTTCTCCAGAGAGAGTCAGCTCCTTGCCCAGCAGACCATACCCAGAAGGCATCTCCAGGGAAGGACCACAAGAGAGCTCCGTGAAGGCAGCCTCCCCCAGTGCTTCTTGGCAGTTTCCCCCCACCCCTTGCCCATGGCTCTGCTGCCTGCAGCTGTTTCTCTGTGCCCTGGTCTCCTCCCTGCCAGTTCTCCCTGAGCCCATCCCACCCACTGTGTGTTCTGCCCTGCAGACACCTCCCAGCCCTAGGGCACTGCCCAGGGGCAGCTCTGGCTGGTCAGGCTCTGATGGCACCATGAGACCAACCCTGATGAGCCTGGTAAAGACACAGTGATGCTGTCTGTAAGCCAGGCTGTGCTGATTTACTCCACCTTTAAGAGAAAGAGATTTGGAGTCTCACTGCCTCCTCTGACAGGTGAATGTTTCTGTCCCATTGCCCACCCAGATAACACAGAGTAGAAGATTGATAGAAGAGGATCCTTCCCTTTCAGGGAGTCCCTGCCTTGCTGTGCTTCTTGAAAAATCTCCTGGCAATTTGCTGTACTGATCTGCAGCTGGGAGCAGCCCTGACCCACACAGCACTCTCTCAACAGCAGGACCTTGCCCTGCCAGGGCTGGCTCCTTCCAACCACAGCTTCTCCCTGAAGCACTGGGAGGAGCTCCCCGGGCAGGCTGAGAGCTGACCCTGGCAGGCGGCAGAGTCCCTGCCCCGGCACACAGCCCCTGGAGTGCAGGGACCCTGCTGGGAAGGACAGCCCTGGGCACCCCTGGCTGCACACCCGCTTTCACACCATTCCAAATGGCCTACAAGAGCCCCCCACCCTCACACAGCCCCTGAGCTGTGGGCTGTGGCAGCTTGAGGAGATGCCTCCAGGAACTCCAGCTGCATTGCCCTGCACCCAGAGACTTACCGTGCCAAGGGCTGCAGAGATTTCTCCTGCAGTGAGCTCGCAGTCATCCTCTCAGTCCTGACCACCTTCCAGCTCTCTCTCTGCCTTGCTCATCTCCCTCAGACACCCTGGCAGTGCCCTTCTCCCTGCTGTGCTTTGCAGAGGAGCTGCCCCTGGGCAGAGCTGCAGAGAGACAGCTTGTCATGAGCTCCCTCCAGCCCAGGAGCTCAGCCCAGCTCAGCAGCAGAAGCCCAGTCCAAGTTATTTTAGTGACCCCTCATGTGGGTTTGATGCTGAATTAATGTCCCTCAGCCACTGAGGGGAAGTTGAAGAAATCTCTCCAGAAGTCAGTGTCAGGTGCAGCCTCCAAAGTTTCTTACAGTGCTACTGGGTCCCACTAAGGGACACTACTGGGAACGCATCTCCAGGGCCCATTTAGAGCAAAATACTTGAGACAGTGATGACAGGTCAGGGAAAGCAAGGTAAAGGTGGCTCTGATGCTGAGGAAACCTGGATGTGTTTCATTAATGCAAAGGGCCAAGCCCTGACCCCATTAACGAAAGAGCCAGGCCCTGAGCCCCAGCCCCAGGGAGGGAAGATCCTGTCCCTCTCTCATTCCTCAGGGTTGTTCCTGGGGCACTGTGATGTGGAGATGGGCAATGTCAAGGGCAGGACTATGGGATGACACTTCCCAAGCTCCTAGGTATGAACAAAGAAGCAAGGAGGCCTCAGTGCTGGAAGAATGAATTGTCTCCTCACAGACATCAGTGGCAGAGAAACAGCCATCACCAAAGGAATTTCAGCTTTTCCACATCCCTCTCTCATCTCCACCACAGACTGTCCTATGGTCTCACATCACCTGTGCCTCTTTCGCTCCAGGCTGTAGTCACCCACCCAGCTGACCCACCTTGCTCTCACCTTCCTTTAATGATTCCTCTCCATCCTCCCTGGATTTTCCTTGACACACAAAGCCTTGGGCTGATCCAGACTCTTTCTGGGTGATGTGTTGCAACCACAGCACTGAACTTGGAGTGAGAGTTCTTCCTCCTCGTGTCCATTCTGGAACTCCCCACCTGTGTTTTGTGGCATTATTTCTGTCTCACCCTGTTTTCCACTACAAAGAAAAGCTCCACCATCTCTGAAACCACCCTTCAAGCACTCTCAGGCTACTCCTATACTGCCCTCAGTCTCCACACCACTGAGCCCAGGGCTCTCAGCCTCTCTCTGTTTCAGGCCATGTGCTTCACATCTTGAAGGATCTTGGGAGATGTCTGGGCACTCAACAAGGTGTTTGCAGATGGAAATGTTGTGGTCATAGGCCAAGAAATACACTGTGAGACTTTTTACCAAGGCCTTTCTTGGCAGGACAAGGGGCAATGGCCTTAAAGGGAAAGAGGGCAGGTTTAGATTAGATATAAGGAGACAATTATTTAGGAGACACTGGAACAGGTTGTCTAGAGATGTTGTGGATGCCCCTTGGAAGTGTCCAAGGTCAGGAACTATGAGCAACCTGATCCAGTGAAAGATGTTAACTGGGGTCACCAATTAGGGTCCCCCAGGGATCAATATTGGGTCCAGCAATGTTTAATATCTACATAAGTGGTCTGGGTGATGGGATCAAGTGCACCTTGGTGAAGTTTACTGATGATATCAAACTGACTGGGGAAGGAGACACTTTGGAAGGAAGGGCCACCCTGCAGGAAGTCCTGGATAGGCTGGAAAACTGATGAACTCCATCACCATGGTGCAGTTCTTTCAGATTCATCTGGAGAGGATGCCAAGTCATCTCTACAAGACTGTGCTTTTGTTTAACCTGATGACCCTTGATGTCCCTTCTGTCGGTAGTTAGGGTCTGGCGACCGGAAGATATCGCGCTCTACGGAAAGATAAGATCTCTCTCCCGGAAGCAGATGGCAGTGACGTTGTAAATCCAGGGTATATAACCCTGTGCTACGCACTAATAAATCGCCATTTGCCGTCCACCACATTGGTGTCTGTGAGCTAATGGCCCGAGCGGCCTGGGGGTGGTCGCCGTGCCGTTCCTGAACCAGGTTGTCACGCCTCTGAGAGGCAACAAGTGGTGCCGAAACCCAGGAACCAACTACAGGGGACTCGGGACGGGAAATTCGGCTGGGGTCAGTTGAACGGTGGCCGAGAAAGCAGGACCAGCCCAGCGGGGAGGACGCTCCCAGACCAACAATGAGGATGGAAGCCCTTGTGAAGGTCGTAGCACTATTACACAAGCAGTGGGGGATTGATTGTAAGCCCAAAGATTTTACTCTCACAGTTGCGAGGCTGTTGCAAATTGGGGTCATTGACCAGCCGGTGGATATTCTCCACCCTGAAGTGTGGGAGAAGTGTACTAAAGATTTAGCTGAGAAAGCCAGAGATGCCGCGACAAAATCAGAGTCTGACGCCGCGAAGGAGTCAGGGTGTGGCGCCACGAAGAAGTCAGAATCTGGGGAAGACTGGGCTGAATTACCTCCGTATCTCACCCGATAATTGCCTGCAATAAATGGTGAGGCTGTCGTAAAACGTTTTCTGAAGCTAGCAGAAAAGACTGAACCGTAAATTCAACGCGCTGGAGAATGCGTGGGAGTCTTATCTCCACTACGCAAGACTTTATAGCAGGGATACATGGCAACGACAGCGACCATAGATAATGAGTTAACCCTCTCATTACTTTAATGATTTTTAGAAAAGCGAGATATAGCGTTTAACCTGAAGCTTTTAGCTGGGCTATGTGCTTATGGTTTTCGCTAATGAGGTTTTTTTTTCAAACTCCTGATAAGTATTTTGATGAGGATGAGTGGCGAAGTTTTGGAAAAGAACTTTGTGACGCTGTTAAGAAAGATAAAATGGAGCAGGACTTAGTTACTATGGACACTCAGAGGCTCCGGTTGATTTCTGGGGTCGTGAATGCCGCGACATTGGCGGCGTTCGTTTGGAGAGGTGTGTCGGAGCGACATTCTACGGAGGATCAAATCGCAGCGGCACATTGTGCTTTCCGCTTTTCCCCCTTTCCCCCCCGCTAGGCGACGGCGGAATTGCACGCCCAAGGGATGAGCTCAACAGCCAGAAGGACCCGGGGGGGCACCCTCCCACCTGGCCCCCCCCCCCCCCCCCACCGAGTGGCCACAAATACTTAGGAACTAGTAAAAGAGGCCAGAAAAACAACTTGTAAAAGAGGCCAGAAAAACAATGAGAGATTATGGGCTGTAGATTTGTTAATAGTATCTTTTCTACTAACTTTTTAACTGTGATGCAAAGACTTTTAACACCGATGCAGGCATTGTTATGGTAAACAGCATGGCACAGTGCAAACAGCGGTTTCCATGACAATGAGATAACAACACAGGCGGGCGGGGGGGCCGCATTCCTCGCCCGCCTCTTCCTCCACAGTTTCTTTAAATGAGAGCAACAGACCCTCTAAAATTATGGTTTAAGTTATACTGCTTGGTGTGCACCTGTGGCAAATGCTTAATGGTTTATAGTTTGCATTGCATGAGAATTTGAGTGAGTGAATTTGAGTGAGTGACGGCCATCTTGAATACGTGAGAGGTGTGAGTTCAATGTTGTAAAGGTAATTTTTCTTTTTGGTTGTTTAATGGGTAATCAAAAATGAAATGAGAACTAAACAGATATTAAACGAGAATTTAGAAGGTTTAAAGAATCAGAGATAAATACGAGGTCATCACTATTGTATGAGAAAGTCCCAGAGAACTGATAACTTTGGGTAGAGGCTATGCTTGTGTCCTTACAGATTCTGGAACAAGGTGGGATTTTCCTCAAGCAACATTCCAAAGTGTAATAGTTGTCAAATTCTGTTTGTTGAAAAATAAGCCCTGGACACTATCTGTAGAAGAATGTACAGATGTAAAGACATGTGTTAGATAGTGACATGAGCAGGTAATGACGTGTATATTAGTAGTAGAACATAGCATGGGG
Organism: Caprimulgus europaeus; assembly: GCA_907165065.1. Next base: position 47,608 of record CAJRAV010000027.1, read on the forward strand.
TAGAGGTGAATATGAATTATCCTTATTTTAACAGGAAAAGATGTATCACTAAGTTTTCTGCAGGAGTTTACACAGTTTCCAAAGAGTATTTTTAAATTAACAAAATGAGCATGAATCAAACTTTCAGTATAAGCTATGAATTTCTGTGGGGCTTTTAACTTTTAATTTTCTTTTCTGATGAATAATAGTGTCACCAGTTAACACCTTTATAGTTGGAGGCCTGTCATCATTTCCAATGTGAGCCTTTATTTTCAAGGGTATATATATAACATGACTATAAAGATACTGTAAGCATGAAACTTGGTTTTGAAAAATAATCTCAATTAGCAAGGACTTTTCCTGGGGAGAGATTTTTTGGTTTGTTTGGGGTTTTTTTGTGACATGGATTATATTTCAAGTCAGAAATCAATCAGCGAAACAAAACCAACCCCATATTATTATTATTGTTACTATTATTATTATTATTATGAATTTTTTATGCTTCAGAAATAGTTCTGTTTTAGGGTGATGTAAAGAATGAACACTCTGAACCAAGTTTTATTTTGAAAACTGAAGCAGCAGAAGCAGAGATTTTAAATTGGCCACTATAAATGTACATTTAGTACTTTGGGTAAGGATATTAGTGCTTGAAATACACAAAGTTGTGGCTTGTTATGGAATACAGGCAGGTTTGACAAACTGGGAATCCTTGAACTGCTCTAACTTGCAATCAACACTAATTTGGATTTTTCTTTATTTCTGCAAATGCATTTTTGTTGAAGTGGTTAAATTGTTTGAAATGTGAAAGTGTTTTGGGTAGTATTTTATATTGATGTAATTGTAATAGTTTTTTAGTGCTACTGCTTGGAAACAGGTTGCAGTGTCAGTAAACCGTATGGATCAAGTATTGTACCATTCAATGTTGGCACTTACCAATGCAAAAGGAGAAAAGAAGATTTCACCATGATTAACACTACATAGCATGCAAAAAAAAAAAAAAAAAAAAAAAAAAAAAAAAAAGGGAAAAAAAGTATTAGGTTTATGGTTTTTATTGCATTAAGATTTTTGTTAATTAGCATTGTTTTAAGACCTTAAGCTGTAGTACCTAGATAAAACATGTAGGTAACTTTTGCTAATATAAGGAAACAAGAATCACTATGGCTTTCTCTGGCTATGCCCAAGGATCCTTTTAGAAACTGTCTTATAAGAGTGCCTTTGTATAACTTTGCTCACGTAGATGTTACTAGTCATTGATGGCATTAGACATGCAACACTGCAAAATAGAGCAGCAATTGATTTTTATTTGTTAGCACAAGGGACATGTTTGTGAGGAATCTGAAGGCATGTGCTGTATGATTCTATCAGACCACCCAGAATCAATTCATATGGCCATTGGAAGGTTGAAGGAGAATGTCAAACAGTTGAGGGTAAGTAGTGATGATTGGTTAAGCGAGTGTTTTTTACAAGAATGGATCTCTTCACTATTAAAGTCAGGATTTAAGATGCTATTTGTAATTTTGGTAATCCTTTTATTAGTGCCTTGTTTGCTATCGTGTCTGCAAAGGGCCCTGCAGAAGATGGTGGACAATGCCTTTGTGGTACAAAAACGAAAAAGGGGAATTGTTGGCCCTTTAAGAGCCCAAGATACAGGCGGCTTTGGCCTTGAGCAATTAATTCCTGACTTTTAGTGAAAAGACAGATTCAATAAACAAGATAAGAAAATTCTAATATAATTAGTCAGAAGTAAAAAGAAGGCCTTAGATGGCTTGGTATTATAATCTTGCTTTGCATTGTGGCACGTATATTATTTTCTTGTATAACCAAACGTGTGGAGCAACTTGCCCAGGGTGTCTTTTAGCTCAAAATAATAAAAACGGGGGAAATTGTGGGAAACTGTTGGCAGAGCACCGCACACACCTCTTCCCCACCTTTCCACCCTCCATTATTTTTTTGTGTTGTTTTAATTTGTCAAATTACAGGGAATCTATATATGCAAAATTGCAATGGTTAAAAGACCACACTCAGAAGATTGTTAAGAACATAAACCTGTTTGATGCATGATTAACATTTCTTTTTAGCAATTTAGCTCTTAACTTTAATTAAAGAGAGTGTATGCTTTTTAGGCATTATATTTTTAGCTCTAATTATAGTAAAAATTGCTTATAGTTGTGTAATGAAAGGAGTACAGAGTGTCACTGCTACAGCCCTGATTGTACAAAAAGAAAAAGGGGGAATCGTTGTAGATCATTAAGAGATATTGTACAATCAGAGCCTTTAGCAGAAAGCAGCGAGGGTATTGAAATGGCTCAGGCTGCAGCATTAGGTCCTTGACATAAGTGAAGTCTCCAAGATGCTTACCTTCTCTTGAGAACTTCAGACAAAACAACCTTAACTAAGCTGAGAAAATAGAAGGGAGTAGCTGGGAGCTGGTAACCGCAAAGTGAGGAGTATCCTGTTGTTGTCCTTGTAAGCTCAACTGAACAACACCACCTGTTATAACAAAGAGAAAGTTCTCAGGAAAATTAATGAGCCAATCAGTGTGGGCTTTTGAGAATATGCATAAGCTTAATTAACTGCTGTATATAAGAAGCATATGTGTAATCAATAAAGGGGAAGCCTGATGATTTTTTGGATATTGAGCGTCTGGGTTTTCACGCCGTTGCAACAGAGCTGGCCTAGGGCTCTGGCAAGGCTGAAAGGCCCAACACAGCCAAGTTTCTTTTCTCCTTGGTTACTTGGCTGTGGCAGTTGCCTCTGCCACCAAGGCCTACCAGGAAAACCTTTATTTTGACGCTCTGGACTTCACTGTTCCAGTGAAGTATCAAAGAGTTTTCCTTCATTTGGCACGGCTCACTCTCACACCCTGTCCTGGTTTTTAGCTGAAACAGAGCTGAGGGTTTTTTTAGTAGCCAGAATAGTGCTGTGTTTTACTTTCAGCCTGGGATTTGTTATGAGGGAAAAGCTGATAAGACACCAGTGTTTTCATTCTTGTTGCTGGAAGTGAAGGACTTAATGTTCTGCTAGTCTACAAGTGCAAGATTTAAGGGGACGAGGAATATTTAAATTAATAAGTTAAATTGGCATTTGGATATGCCAATGAGATATTCCATATCAATCATATCATATCATATCATATCATATCATATCATATCATATCATATCATATCATATCACGTCCAGTATATTAGTGAGGGTCTCTTCCTCTTTTGTCCCTCTTTGACCTTTGCTCGGGCTTCTACTCTTCTGGGACTGTGGATTGTCGCTCCTCTGGGATCGTTATCTCGGCATGGGCCAGGCTTGATCAGCAGGTGGTGAGCAATTGCACTGTGTATTACTCATTTGCATAGTTTGTAACTATTATCACTACTATTGTAATATTAGTACTATTTAAGTTTTCTTTTATTTCTATTATTAAATTGTTCTTCTCTGAACCCATGAGTCTCCCTAGTCCTCTCCCCTGTCCCCTGGGGCTGAGGGGGAAGTGGGTGAATGGCTGTGTTGGCTGCTAGCCAAGGGCTAGCCCAGTGAAACTATCACACACTCCAATGACCCCAGAAAAACTCTGAGCCTCAAGTGAGGAACATGATGGGCCTGAGGGTCAGGGTTTGGCCTTTCTGCTTCATAAAACAAAACGACAGGTTTTGCAGCATTACAGCCATCTGTGCAGTGCTTTTTGCCTAGCTGTCCTCACAGCCTCCAATTATGTTCTCTAACGAGCACATGAGGAGACTTTTTCAGTAACAACCCCCAGTGGGACCAATTAATGCTTCAAGGTACTTTTGGTTTTGCTTCTGACTTTGACTTCTTGAGCAGTTTGCTCAGTCTCCTCTCAGTATCTGAGATTTGTGGACCCGGATGCTAATACACCATGGGGCTCATTAAAACAGAGAAAGCCTTAATGAGCTCTTTTGCTGCCTGTAATTTTCTTCAAGTCTTCAAGACTTCTACAGCTAACTTGAGTCATTTCATAATGTACCTAAGGAAGAAGATTGCAAAGTGCACCTACTAATTAAAAAAAAAAAAATATTTTAAAGGTTATACATTATTACTTTTCAGTTTAGGGAAGAGGTGATAGAATCTTTCTCTAATTGATGCAGAGTTTCTCCTCAGGTCTGGACAGGTAGGAAAAGCAATCCCTTGAGGTCTGACAACTTTGCTCCTCATCTCCCCTCCTTCAACTTTTCTTTCATTGGCCAACTGGGATTTACATTGCTTTTCCTTACATCAGACTTCTCCACTGATCTCTGCAGCTGAATGTTACAGCTCCATTGCACCATCTACTCTCCTTGGAGAACTGGCTGCACACAGGCACAGAAGGATTTTTCCTACTTGCAAGCTAAGAAAAGTAAAGTGTGATAAAGTTTAATAAACAATAAACACACTCTTCAGCCGTATGCCAAGTACAAACTGCCCTTAATGAGGTTGTCTTTCGACAAGGGATAACCTTCTGAGAAATGCTTTAGCTAGATAGATACAGAAAGGTAAATATGAACATAATTAAAGAGTTGGCTAAAAGAGACAGTTAGACTGCTGAAAGACAGGCAAGCTTTTAGTCCCTGAAGCTCAAACCAGCAGCATAGGTGAGAAGTATCTGAATGAACAAAGAGTAGAGGAAGGAGGAAACGGGAGAATAATGGAAACAGACTTTGTCTAGAGAGTCTGCATCTGAAAACAAAGATGATTTCAGAAATGATCATTGTATCAAGACAGGAGAAAATGTATGAAAGACCAGCGAAATTCAATACATTGTGTAACAGGCAGGATAACAGTCATGAAGTTAGAGGGAAAGTTCAACATTTCTTAGGAACATCTCTTTTGAAACATCATGGGATTGCTAGGGGTCTCTTCTGAGTAAGGACAAGTAAATGTTGTACCTTGTTGGGGAATGGCTCAGAGAGCAAGGCAGATTGGTTGTGCAAGCAGAGCCTGTCTAACATTCAGCAGGCCGCAGTGGAAAAGTGCTGAATACTGACACTGACTACAACTTTATCTCAATCTGGTGAACAACCTTGAGAAAGTGAGTGTGTGAAAAATGTAGAGAATGCTTCACCGTTAAACTGTAAGTAGGAAGACCATGTAAATGTAACATTTAGAGCTTACGCCAATTAGCTAAGGACTAGTAGGAATAATTATCGTAGCCTGTATAAATATGACTGAATGAGAGCAGTAAAGTGAACTCTGCCTTGTCACTGACACTGAGTCAGCTCACATAGTTTCTCCGCTCGTCACAAGTGGCGCCCGAACAGGGACCTCACGTCCTGACCTGTTGTCACTGGACGAGCGGACTCGGAAAGGCACTGGCGGCAGCGACCAGGGACCAAAGATCCAGAGCTCCAGGAGAGCGAGGGTTCGGTTCCTCAGGAGGCCGAAAGCTCTATTGTGCAGCTCGAGCCGGATCCTGATTGCAGTCCGAGGACGTCTACCTGAGGTTATGGAAACACCGCTGGAATCACAGCTGTGAGTACCCCTGACTACGGAACGAGAGGCAGCGCTAAAATTGTTAGAACGCTTTTTAGAAAAGCGGGGCGTAGGTCCTCTGAAGGATCTCGCCGGACTTCTTGCCTTAGGCAAGGCAAAGGGACACAACCGACTTGGTCAACAGATCGAGTTAAGCAGCGGAGGAAAGGACGTGCAGCACAAAGCAGGCAAGCTGGCAGCCGGTGCCGAGAGAGGGTGAGCGACACTTCAGCAGGCTCAGAACAGCCAGGCGGGGCCGCAGGCAATCGCAGCGGTGTCGACCACGGGTAAGGAGGAAGCCCTCTCCTTGCTTAAATGCTTTTTGGAAAAGCGAGGTGTGGCGTTTAACCTGAAGCATTTAGCTGGGCTATGTGCTTATGGTTTCGCTAAGGGGTTTTTTCAAACTCCTGATAAGGATTTTGATGAGGATGAGTGGCGGAGTTTTGGGAATGAACTTTGGGACACTGTTATAGATGGGGACAAAGCTGCCAAGGGACTCCAAGTGCCATGGAGGGAAACAGTGACTGCTATTAAGAAATATAAATGAAGCAGGACTTAGCTGCTATGGATACTCAGATGCTCCGGTCGACTTCTGGGGTGGTGAATGCTGCAGTGGTGGCGACTCCCAACACTTTTGAGACATTGCAACCTGGGCTTGCCAGTGCAGGAACACCCGTCCCGATTGCGGCTTCAGCAGCACTGGCTCAGTAATACGTATCAGGGCGGCCGAGTTTTTCACCACCCCCACCTCCGGATACCACTGGCCTCAAGTTTCCTGAAGTGGTTTCTACAGCTGCTAAGGAGGATCAAATGTCTGCCGAGCTCCTGGCACTGGTAGAGCCCACTGCACCTATTGCTCCATCGCAGCGGGATGCTTTCTGCCAGGCTCGCACTGCCTCACCAGTATGTGACACCGATCAATCCAGTTCTGAGAGTGGCGAGCAAGACTCCGACACCCTGTATGCAGCTGCAAAATGTCCGATGTGGATCCCATCAGGATGGACCAAAGCGGCTATTCCTCGAGCTGATCCTGCTAATGGTCCTTCCACCAGTGACACTGATCTTGACCTAGGTTAACGATAGAACAAACATGTGGGTAACTTGGGCCAACCAAACAGGTAATATGGACTTTTGTCTGAGCCTGCAGTCAGCCACTGATCCGTTTAGAACCCGTCTGGTAGGAATCCCCAAGCTGACTGGAAAGAAATTTAAGGAATATAGCACACAAAATTGTTTGGGAAAAGAGACTACAGCCGGCTGTGCGGCGCAGCTGATCGGGGGCCTGAATAGCACCCAGCCATGGGACCCGCAGGAGCTGACAGGCTCACAAGCAGTAGGCAATGTTTCTAAAAACTGGACCCAGACTTGTTTTGTTCTCGGGACTTTAACACCAGGGCTCAATGCATTTAGGCATTATAACTGGTCAGCCTGGACAAATGTAACTCCACGAGCAATGTATGATTATAAAAACCAAGGAGCCTATTGTGGGACCAATGATACAAGCAGACAGGGGTTGGGAGCCCTAGGGGCAGCAGTTAGGGGAAACAGCGTGTCAATATGGAATAATGATTCTGCCAAGGCTCTACCAGAGGGAGTATTTCTCATTTGTGGAGATAGGGCCTGGCAGGGCATAGCACAAAAAGTAATTGGTGGTCCTTGTTATTTAGGCAAACTCAGTCTATTTGCCCCACATCAACGAGATTGGGTCAATCTCACAGAAATGGCTCGGGCAGCAGCAGCTCGAAAAAAGCGGTCTGTTCAACATCTCCAGGGTGACTGCAGTGATGGTGTGGAACTGTGGTCGAGAGCTGCCATCGCTTTTGCCTCCTTTTTCACACCAGGAGTTGCGGCTGCCCAAGCGTTAGTACAAACAGAGAAACTTGCCTGTTGGTCGGTCAGACAGGCCACTGTGACTACTGATATTGTGAATCAGTTGCTTTTAGATCAGAATAGTTTGCACCACACTTTGCTTCAAAACCCAGCTGCTATTGATTTTTTATTATTAGCCCAAGGCCATGGTTGTGAGGAGTTTGAGGAAATGTGTTGTTTTAATTTGTCAGGTCATGGAGAATCTATACATGCAAAACTGCAGTGGTTAAAAGACCACACTCAGAAGATTGTCAAGGACGTAAACTCGTTTGATGCATGGTTAACATCTCTTTTTGTCAACCTGTCGCCTTGGCTTTTAACTTTAATTAAAGAGGGTGTACGCTTTTTGGGCATTATATTTTAAGTTCTAATTATAGTAAAAATTGCTTATGGATGTATAATGAAAGGAGTACGGAGTGTCACTGCTACAGCCCTGATTGTACAAAAAGGAAAAGGGGAAATTGTTGCAGAATGGCTACAGGACAGGGGTCAGGGATTACTAGAGATGTTGTACAATCAGAGGCTCAGCAGAAGCAGCGAGGGTATTGAAATGGCTGAGGTCGCAGTAGCCAGCTTAGGACCTTGACATAAGTATAACAGGCAAATGCAGGGTCAGGGTGAATTAGCAGAAGTCTCCAGGATACTGACTTGTCCTTGAGACTGCAGACAAATGACTTTAGTGGAACTAAGTTGGGAAAAAGAAGGGAGTAGCTTTAGCTGGTAACCGCAAAGTAGAAGTGCCCTGCTAACATCCTGCGGCGTGAACAGAGCTAAGCCAGCTGTTGTGTCAAATTTAGAGCTCATGCTTAAGAGTGTTTAACCAGTTGCTGTATGTGTTTAGCTCGCATGTATTGTGATAAAGGGTATAAATCCAGGTGTGTAGTTTATTAAAGGGACTTCTTGAAGCTACCTCAGATTGGGTCGTCTCCTGATTTCCCAAATCCCGCCTCAGCAAGTAATGTGCCCTTGTCGTCAAGAAGGCCAATGGTATCCTGGGGTGCATTAAGAAAAGTGTGAACAGCAGGTCGAGGGAGGTTCTTTTCTCCTGGTGAGGCTGCATCTGGAGTCCTGTGTCCAGTTCTGGACCCCCAGTTCAAGAGAAAGAGGGATCTGGAGAGAGTTCAGCAGGGGCTACAAAGATGATTAAGGGGCTGCAGCATCTTTCTTATGAGGACAGACTGAGAGAGCTGGGACTGTTTAGCCTGGAGAAGAGAAGACTGAGAGGGGACCTCAATGTTTATAAAATCTGTTGGGCACAAAGAAGATGGGGCCAGAATTTTTTTAATGATGACCAGTGGTAGGACAAGGGACAATGGTCATAAGATGGAACACAGGAGGTTCCACTTAAACACGAGGAAAAACTTTACTGTGAGGGTGCCAGAGCACTGGGACAGGCTGCCCAGAGAGGGTGTGGAGTCTCCTTCTCTGGAGATGTTCAAAACCCGCCTGGATGCAGTCCTGTGCAACCTGCTCCAGGTGAACCTGCTTTGGCAGAGGGGGTTAGACTACATGATCTCCAGAGGTCCCTTCTGCCGTGGGCTATCTGGCGAGCGAGAAATGAGTGACTCACACATCCACAAGATGCAACTCAAATCCGTTTATTATCAGAAACCTGCGTGTTATATAGCCCGTTAAGTTCCTCATACGTGTCCACACACTACGAAGCTAATGATTATTGGATAATAGCACTATTCACACTTTGACCTCTCAGTCTTTCTCAGTCTCAGTGGTTCACTCTTATCTTAGTTCAGGTTCACTTCCTGGTCGACGTAACTTCCACCTATCCTCCATGTTGCCAGCAGTTGTTTATCACTTTTGCACGTCTTTCATACGTAGCTGCATTCCTTTCTCAGCTTATCTCTTCTGGCAGTTGTTGAAAGCGGCCTAGCTGCGGCCTAGCCAGTATCACAGCCATATAATAATACTAAGGCCCCAACACTTCCCCCTTTTTCTTTAA